>JAASGD010000781.1:0-16669 GCA_023334115.1 Globisporangium megalacanthum | reverse complement strand
GACGTCGCTGCGCTTTGACGGCTCGCTGAACGTCGACATTACCGAGTTCCAGACGAACCTCGTGCCGTACCCACGCATCCACTTCATGCTGAGCTCGTACGCGCCAGTGATTTCGGCGGAGAAGGCGTACCACGAGCAGCTTTCAGTGGCGGAGATCACGAACAGCGTGTTCGAGCCAGCGTCCATGATGGCAAAGTGCGACCCGCGCCATGGAAAGTACATGGCGACGTGTCTCATGTACCGTGGCGACGTGGTGCCGAAGGACGTGAACGCGGCCGTGGCGTCGATCAAGACGAAGCGCACTATCCAGTTTGTGGACTGGTGCCCGACGGGCTTTAAGTGCGGCATCAACTACCAGCCGCCGTCGGTCGTGCCGGGCGGTGACCTGGCTCGCGTGCAGCGTGCTGTGTGCATGATCTCGAACACGTCGGCGATCGCAGAGGTCTTCTCGCGTATCGACCACAAGTTCGACCTCATGTACGCGAAGCGCGCGTTCGTCCACTGGTACGTGGGCGAGGGCATGGAGGAGGGCGAGTTCTCGGAGGCGCGGGAGGACCTCGCGGCGCTTGAGAAGGACTACGAAGAGGTGAGCGCCGAGACCGCGGACGGCGAAGGCGAGGACGAATTCGGCGAGGAGTACTAAGCAGCAGCGTGGCCGCTGCCGCCGCATGCCAGTCATATCTAGGCGTACTTTCGAGCGAGGTCTTTCATGCTACTGCGCACGGATTTTGTCTAAAACAAATGCACGCGAGTTTCCACAACTTTTGGAAAGTGAAGTGGAGTGTGCTCAGCAGACGAATAGCTGTACCATTTTTCATGTACACGATGATACAATAGCTGCTTGTTGTTCAGTTGCTGAGTTTCGTGGAGTGCGAGCTGGCCATGCTGTCGCAACATCATCTCCTGTAGAACTCAGTGATCTCGGCGTCCAGCGAGTCGCCGACGCGTACACTGACGTCGTCCGCGACGATGTTACTTGTGACATCAGGTGATTCAGGTTCGTGCACGCTGAGCGCTCGATATCGCGCTCTTGTTTTCCGGTATGTCGAGGGACTCGAGGGTGAGACTTGTTCTCTTGAAAACCATTAGATGGAATGAATGAGTTTGCGTATGAGAACTGTGGCTTTGATGGGAGTCCAAGAAGGTTTCCAGTTTCGGTGGCCTGGAGCCCTTTTTGCAGTTCTGAACCATTCTGTTGCATGTGGTGGTAACCTTCGACTAATTTTACTACATTGGAAACAATGCAGATTTGCGTGACTACTCAAACTCCAGAGATGTTAGTATTTGTATACCTCTCCCGTTCAAGTATCTGCTTGCCTCCCCACCAGCACTTCTTTCCACTGCTCCTCATTTGACTTCTTGGTGGACCAGCAAAAACCGGTTCTCATCACTTCAATCACTCGCAATGGCGATCGCGAAGCGCGGCAGCGTGAGCTTCCAGCTGCTGTGCCTCGGCTTCGGGCAGCTCATCATGGTGCTGAACGTGCTCACCGGTATCTTCTCCAAGTACCTCACGCGTGAGGACGCAAGTCTGCCGACGCTGCAGAGCACGGCGCTGTACATCGCGCTCGCACTCGTGTATGTCCCACTACGGCTTGTGCGCCGAGCGCCGCCGACCGGCGTCCAGTGGTGGTTCTACGCACTGCTCGCGGTGGCGGACGTCGAGGGCAACTACTTTGCCGTGAAGGCGTTCAAGTACGCCAACTACGCCACGCTCGGTCTGTTGCTCAACCTCACGGTGCCGCTCGTCACGCTCTTCTGCTTTGTGTTCCTCAAGACACGCTACGCGTGGCAGCACTACGCTGGCGCTATCGTCGCGGTCGGTGGCGCAGTCGTGATCTTCGTCTCGGACTACGACGCGAGCGTCAACGACGAGTTCACGGGCGGCGAGCTCTTCCGAGGGGACATGTACGCGCTCATCGCTGCCGGCTTCTACGCTGCGTCCAACGTCATGATCCAGTCGGTCGTCAAGGTGCGCGACGTGAGCGCCAACATCGAAGTGCTCGGCTCGCTCGGCGTCTTCGCGTCCGTGCTCTCGATCGCGCAGGTCCTCGTCCTCGAGCGCGACTCGATCGCAGCCACGGACTTCACTGGCCGCATCTACGGCTACATGGTCGGCTACGTCGTCGCGCTCTTCACGTTCTACACGATCACATCCGTGTTCCTGCGCTGGGCCGAGTCGCTCATGTTCAACCTCAACCTGCTCACTGCTCCGGTCTTCACCGTCCTCGCAGCCGATTTGCTGTTTGACGAAGGCGTGAACAGCTGGTACTGGCTCGCGCTCGCGTTCGTGTACGTCGGGCTTGCGATCTACGCAACAGCGCCGGCGCCTCGCGAGAGCGGCGCTGCTGCAGGGCTCCCGAAGCAAGGGGACCACGAGCGAGACGCGCCCGAGTTTGTCGCGCTCGCGACACCGGTCCACAAGCCCGACGACCAGGTCGGGCTCGTCTGAGTGAGCGGCTACTAAATCGGTGCTGCTAGAATCAAGTACCGGGTACAGACATACTACTTACTATCGGCCAGACTGGTGTCAACAGTGTATCGTTCACGACCACTCGCGTGTCGTACAGCACTACTTGCTCTTGGCAGACGGCACTTTTCGCAGCAGCAGACTGTCGACGATGCTGGCCGAGACGTAGTCAGCGCCGCCTTCGACGCTCTCGAGTCGCGGTGCAAACTTGCCCTGCTGGGAGAGCTTGAGCTCGGCGATTGCGAGACCCGCCTCAGTGCTGCGCTCTGCTGTCGGGTCTGCAGTAATGCACACGTCAGTGGCTGCGACGTACTATGCGGTTCTCAACAGACCAGCAGCGTCCATTCGTACCCTCTAGCTCAGCATAGTCCAGGGACGCGAGCGATAGGCTCGAACGTCCTGGTGTAGGAGACGCTGTAGCGCCGAGGAAGAGAGAGAGAGAGAGGGCTGTGTGAGCCACTAGGAAGCCGAGCCTTCTGTTCCGAACACCAAGAGCCTGTGCACGCACCGTTCGCGGTCGCCTGGTTCACTACCGAGCGACTGTGGTGTTGATACGCGTCGGCTGCTGCCACTGGCGTCTCCACAGCCCCACTCGCAGGAGGAGCTGTGCCGCGGGGCTGAAGGGGGCGCGCCATGTTACCAACGCTCGTGAGTTCGCTGCGGATCTCATTGAGTTCCGCTATGCCTTTCTGGAACTCTTGCTGGAGCTGTTGGTGCGCGCGCACACACCCAGAAAGAGCTGTCAGTGTGAAGCACTGAACTGGACGCCTCAAGACTCAAGTCGCAGCCAGTACCTTGACCAGGTCGCTGTCCTTCGTGGCGTCAAAGAACTCCTGCTTGGCGCGCAAGACAGCGCCGACCGAGCGGCCACTGTAGACGCCAACCACGCGCGCGATCTTTGGCAGCTCCTTGCGGCCCAGCAGGAACCCAGCGGCGGTGACCGTGAGGAGAACATTGCCCCAGCTCACCATTGTGTCTTCTTGCGTGAAGGACTTGACTTGATGGAAATGCAATGTCGTACTGGCCTCATCCTAAGTACGAAAATTCACTTTCCTCTGCTTGGCTTGGTTCTTCTGCTTCAAGCACGAAAGGTAAACCTTCAGGTTTGCCACAACGCCACATTCTGTCACCCTCTGGCATCTTCACCATGAACACCACTTGGTGCTGTCTGTCCCGTTCACGCTAGACTCGGTCATTGCTAGTGACGTACGGTCGATGTGGTTAGCAGAGTGCAAATGTTCCGAACTCTCGGTGTCCCGGCTCCAGTAGAGTTCGCGTCCTCATCTGAACTGCGTTTGTAAACGACGACGATGGATTCACCAAAGTCGCCGCTCCACTTGAACGATCTGGCTCGTGGCACGTTTCGGTCCTCTGTGTGCGCCATGCAAGGCATCCGCTCCACTCGAGTGGAACGGGCTCAACATTCGCGCTCAGATTTCCATGAATCCCACCCATCGCCTCAGCCATTTCGTGCTCCGAGCTCTCGTCCCCAGTCTCGTTCGACCAAACGATCTCACTTGCGAATTCGTCGTCGCTCGCACACGAGACGACTCGTACTACTCGCTTGGTTCGTGCCCGCAAGCACGCGAGACTGTGCACTCTACAACATGCTGCATTCTCTCGAGGTCTCCGACACCTCGACACTGTCGGTAGCCTCATCGGCGAACGACGCAGTCAGGATCAGCACCACCGCTCAGCAAAGCCGAGTCGCCGCACTACACAGCAGAGGACACCGTTTGGTGCACCAGATGGACTGGCTGCTTCGCCAACGCTGTCCAAGTCTCAACTGGGCATTCGTGTACATCGTCGGCGTGCTTTACACATTCGCAGTGCGGTGCACTACGACACACTCGCTCATCGACACGTTTGGGACCAAGGACGACCACACGATTGGAGTCAAGGTCGCTGGCTTCACGCTCGGCTTGGTGGAAGATCTCCTTTGGCTCAGTTACCTCGTATTGCTGCTCTGGCTGCTGGACGTCGCGCTTGCGTCGTGCTTGAAAGGCTACCGGATAAACGGCGTGTGCGACTTGTTCAAAGCTGGACTTGGACCAAAGTCACGTGCGCTGTTGATCCTCACGCGCTTCAGCCGCTTCGTCATCTGGCTGCTTCTCTTCGTCACATGGGTCGTACCGATCGCCGCAGACTCGGTACTCATGCGCACGCGAGGGATGCGCTTCACGTTCGAGTTTGTCGAGATGTACTTCAACGACAAGAGCGCCGCCGGCAGCCTCGAAGTGTCGAAACAAGAACTCGCGATCGCGTACGAGATGGTGGCTGCAACCGCGGCGGTGGCCATAGCGTTCGCACTGATCGCGACGATCTGGATCGACTTGACACTCTGGAACCCGCTGCGTCTGTTTGTGAGCACGCGAGTCACGGAGAAGCCGGAGAGGGAGAAGAGCTTTGCGTTCGTGGTCATGGAGCGAGGCAGTGGTGCTGATCCAGGCACCGAGGTGGACGCGCAGTACGTCGACACTAGCACACCACAGCATCGCAGTGAACGGAACGAGAGCTATCCCGTCATCGTCGCGGACTTGGAGAAGCCGCACGGGCACAGTGAGGACGCCATCGCTCCACCAATGCGGGCGAAAGTAGCGACTGCTGCGCTCATACTGTTCGTCCTCGTCGCGTTGCCACTCTTGGAACTCGTGACTACGCACGCCTGTCCAGCTGTCGTCGCACACGTGGCTTTGAACACGGATCTGAACGAGCTGTTCCGCATGTGGTTCTGTCGAGAGTTCCTTCCAGGACCCTCGAGCGGCTCCCTCGGCTCCACAATGTCCGACAACTACTACATCCACCGCGATACGGAGATCTACACGGCATTCGGAGACGAAGTGCTGTACCGACGCACAACAGGCTTCAAGGGCGACCTCGCGTTCGATGTAGAGGTGGACCAACGCAACCTCCCGAACGTCCTCGTGATCGCCGTCGAGTCGTTCCGGTACCACGACTCCCAGTACCTCGTCGGCAACAGCACGTACTTGCTCAAGCACAAGAACATCACCGTGACGCCAAACTTCGATCGGTGGGCGAAGAGGGGCATCGCGTTCCGGAACTTCTGGTCGAGCTGGCGGACGAGTCGCTCAGTGGAAAGCGTCTTGTTCGCCCAGATCCCGTACGACAGTCTCACGGACTCGGGCACGACGGGCGGCCGCAAACGCGTCCGCCTCGCTGGCATGCCGCAGCTCTTCAAGGCGAAGGGGTACGAGCCGACGTTCACGACTGGCTGTCGCACCGACTACGACCAATGGGACAAGTTTCTTCCGAGCCACGGCTTTGACGAAGTGTACTCGATGAACGAGTTCAAGACGCTGGCGGAGAAGGACCTGGGTATCCAGTCGAAGGAGTGGGCTCTGGTCGCCGACGGTGGCCAGGCGCGCGCCATGTCGTACTGGGGCGTCCACGACGATGTGTCGTTCGAAGTACTCGGCAATATGCTCGTGAACAAGACTGCCGAGCAGAAGGCGCGGATGAGAAACCAAGAGCCGAAGAAGCCGTTCTTCATCAACCACTACACGATCTCGAGCCACACGCCGTTCCGGGACTCGCCTGAGTGGTACACGAACTACTCGAAGCCGGACTTCAGCGCGCTGTACGAGGACGAGAAGTATGCCGACGCTGTGAAGAACTACCTCGAGCTGCGCTACTTTACGGACTTGGCGCTCGGCAAGTTTCTGGATCGCATGGCGGCGCTGGGCGTGCTGAACGACACGATCGTGATCATCACTGGCGACCACGGGCAGGCGCCAGAGTACGGATTCGACCTCCCGGAGGCCCGCCAGATCTCCGCTACCCGTGTCGCTGCTGCGCTCATTGCGGAAGGTCGTCTCGGAGAGTACGCTGGTATGATCTTTGACGACGCAGCGGCACAGTACGACTTGCTCAACACTGTGGCCGACATTGTCGGCGTCCCGGACGACGGGTTCATCCAGAGCGGCGTCGGTCGCTCGCTCAAGCGCAAGGTCCCGTTCGGAGAGCGTGCAGTGTGGAGCAACAACCCGTCCCAGAAGCTCTCGGCTGTGCGTGGCCACAAGCGCCTGCAGTTTGACCGGATAACGAGCGAGATGGAGCTCTTCGACGCGGACGCGGACCACGAGCAGACGCGAGACTTGTACCTGGCGCTGACGGACGAGCAAGAGCAGGAGGCGAAGCGCCTGCGCGATGCCGGACGCAGACTCAACATGTACTTTAAGAAGCGCTGGGACAAGGAGTGCATCCTGAGCGTTGACTGCTAGTAGGTGGACAGACTGGCTATAACACGACGAATGACAGCGGGAGCACTCCAGATCTGTCGTGTCCACTTGCACGGCTTGTCACTGATCGAAGGAGTGGCCTCGACGCGGTCCTCGCCCAGTCTCAGGCTCAGTCACCCGTACCCTGCTCGCTCGTTCCTGCTCACATCCTTTGTTGGTGCGAGGCACTCTCACGAGCTGCTGCTGGTCTTCTGGAGCTGGTGCAGCAGCATCTCAACTGGCCGTAGACTCGCATCGTGCGTGAGAACCACATCGTACAGACGCAAGTACTCGTCCAGCAACTCGTCCACGTGCGTGTTGAGAAACCCGATGCGGATGATCTCGTCGTCTTTGTACTCGAGTCCGTTCGCCATCGTGACGTCGCCACGTGAGTCGCCGAGAAGGATGATGTTGTGACGCTTCTCCATCCGGCACTGCTTCCAGAACGGCGTGTCGAGTAGCACTTCAGCGGTCTTGTTCGCCGAGTGGATCATCGTGCCTGCGAAGCCCGAGATCGTGCCGCTGGCGTCGAACTGCATCATGTTGGACACGACGTGGAGGTTCGAGGGCAGCGTCATCTGCCACTTGGACGCGTACTCCTTCTCGAGAATCGCGTGGATGACGTCGTAGAGACCTGCAGAGAAGATGAGCACTGGGACGTTCTCGGTCGTGAGGAGGCGGAAGATGTCGTGGAAGCCGTTGCGGAAGCTCAAGTCGCTTTCAGTGACTGCAGCGCGGATCTGCGCCTTGTCGAGCTTGCAGTCGAGCAGAAGGGCTTCCGACTGTTTCCACCTACGTAGAAGCAGTCAAACAAGTCAGACGGTAGCTGCTTTAGGCTCAAGATCGTCCACACAGTGAACGCCGCGATGCACGAACGCACCAGTCGATCATGAACGGTAACTTCTCCTCCTGGGACAGCGACGGCGACATGTAGATCGGGAAGTAGCGCGTAGAGAGCTCGTGCTCATGTTCGACAATGGCGGGATCGAGGACGCTGCTGGAGAGCAGCACAGCGTGGCTGCTGACCTCTAGTGCGCCTACAACAGCAGCAAAGCCACACCGATCGCGAGAGAAGTATCAGCAAACGTACTCACTTGTGTTTAAACAACAGCACCAAGCAGCATACCGTCCAGCTTGTAGTACGGCGTGAGTGTTTGGTCGAAGTCTGCGATCACGAGGAGCTTGTCCATGCCGTCGGTCGAGAACTTCTTCCACTTCTTCGCAAACGCGTCTGCGGGCGACACGAGAGAGCATTTCAGCAGTCGTTTGGCCAGTTCATGGTGATATTGTAACTGCGCACAACACAATCGTGAAACAGACCTGGATCGCCAATGAACATGCGCGGCGAGGCATGAGGAGCTTCAGCGCTTCTTGCGGCTTTATCGTCATCGTTTGCAGCAGAAGACGAAGCGGCAGGAGAGCCGAGCGACACGCCACCAGCGCACACTGCGACGCCAATAGGGAGTCTGCGGCTCGCCCAGCGGACGCGCGTGAAGAAGCTGCTCATGCCAGCTCACAGGTTGATACCGAAGTGGATGGTTGATTGACGTAAGAGTGAAGCACCTTCACTCTCATGCGACTTGACTGGTGAAAAAATGAAGGAAATCACACGAGTTGGAGATTACAACAGGCTCCAGCTTGTAACCGAGATACACGTCACGTAACGGATAGTGCTATTGTGAAATTTACACTAAGAAACCGACGTCCTGTGGTATTTAGTAAAACTACCGGTATACTAGTACAACTGAGGACAGTACCGTTATCATGCGGTCACGAAAAGCTTGGTCCCAGGTTTTGCGATAGGAAAGGAATCGCTGAGGTGCTCGAAGCTCGCGCCGCTTGCTGGAAGCGAGGAATTGCCTCTTGATGTACTGTTCCACAATATGCACGAGCAGGCGGTTGTTCGGATCATCCACCCAACTTGGATGATCCAAGTGAACATCCTTCCCGGCTCAAACGACTGCAGAAGTGCACAAGTCCATTCTGTTGATTGAGGTCACTTTTAGGCAACTTTTTGTGTGGTAAACATCATGCTGCTGTTTTGGTGCAAACGTGTGTTGAGAATTGAAAGGTTGCTGTCCTCACTTCAACTCTTCGCATAGTTTTTAACAAGAACAAGTCGAATGAGCAAATTCTGTAGTCGATATAGTACCGGTATGCTGGGACGAGGTCCAACTTCGAAATCCCACTTCAAGGGACGAAGGCAGCTGCCTCGCAATGGTTATCAACACACATCCAACTCGCGTGCACGACATGGCACGCTCAACAAACGTGGACGTGTGTTGAAAAGATCGGCAGTCTCCGATTCGCGTCCAAGCACCACAGTCGCAGCCATCCCAGTCGAAATTCAGCCACTATGGCGCCGCACGTCGTGAGAGAGTACTTCCCAGAGGTTCCCGCCATCAAGTTTGAAGGTCCCGGCGCGACGAACCCGCTCGCGTTCCAGGAATACAACGCCGATGAGTTGATTCTGGGCAAGAGCATGCACGACTGGTGCCGCTTCGCAGTGTGCTACTGGCACACGTTTGGCGGCACCGGCAGCGACCCGTTCGGCCCCGGGACGTTTGTGAACCGCGGCTGGGACCTCGCGCACGTCGACGCGAGCCTCGAGCGCCGCGAGCGCTTGCTCGAGGCCGCCAAGTGCCGCGCCGACGCTGCGTTCGAGCTCTTCACGAAGCTCGGCGTCCGGTACTACACGTTCCACGACCACGACCTCGTGGACGAAGGCGTGGACCTCGCCGAGTCGCAGCTCTTGCTGGACGAGATCAGCGACTATCTGCTTGCAAAGCAGCACGCGACAGGCGTCCAGTGCCTCTGGGGCACGTCGAACCTCTTTAGCCACCGCCGGTTCATGAACGGTGCGTCAACAAACCCGGACCTCGCGGTGTTTGCGCGCGCAGCTGCGCACGTGAAGAAAGCGATGGAGATTACGCAGAAGCTCGGGGGCGAGAACTTTGTCTTTTGGGGCGGCCGCGAAGGGTACCAGACGATCCTGAACACCGACATGCGCAAAGAACTGGACCACATGGCGGCGTTCTTCAAGATGGTCGTCGCGTACAAGCAGCAGCTCGGCGCGACGTTCCAGCTGCTCATTGAGCCCAAGCCCCGCGAGCCCATGAAGCACCAGTACGACTACGACGCGGCGTCTGTGGTCGCGTTCCTGCACACGTACGGCCTCGCCGCGCACTTTAAGCTCAACATTGAGCCGAACCACACGACGCTCGCGGGCCACGACTACGAGCACGACATCTTTTACGCGGCGGACTTTGCGATGCTCGGGTCGGTCGACTGCAACTCGGGCGACCCGCTCCTGGGCTGGGACACGGACCAGTTCCTCATGGACGAGAAGAAGGCGCTACTCGTGATGAAGAAAATCGTCGAAATCGGCGGCCTCGCACCCGGTGGCCTCAACTTTGACGCGAAAGTCCGTCGTGAGTCGTCGGACCTGGTCGACCTCTTTATTGGCCACATTGGCGCGATGGACTGCTTTGCACGCGGCTTGCGACAGGCGGTGAAGCTGCTGGCAGCAGGCGACCTGTCGGCACTCGTGGCGAAGCGATACGCGTCGTGGCAGAGCGAGCTCGGGGCGCGCATTGAGGCTGGTGAGGCGACGCTCGAAGAGGTGGCGGCGTTTGCGAAAGCGGCCACAGCGGAGCCCACGCAGGTCTCGGGCAAGCAGGAGCTGGCGGAGATGCTGCTCTTCCGCAGCGTCACCAAGTGAGTGGCCGCGTTGTTCGTCCAGGTGCAAGTGAGTTGCGGATCATTCATTCCCTTGTTGAGTGCTCGAGTTGCTAGCCAACTCAAGCAAATGCACCAGTTTTTGAAGTTGTTCGATGTCAGTTTCTTGGGTTTTCAATGTCCAATACTCGTACTCGTGATCGTGAGACCTTGTCGACCAACAAGTGCCAAGTGTGGCGACAACGCCTGCCTGCTGTCATTGTGTCACTTGGATCCCAGTGCAAGTGAGCTCGTCCTACTTGCACTGGGCACACGGACGGTTTACTGTAGCCGTGGCTTTGGGCAAGAAGCTAGCGGAGCAGTACAGCAACGTGTACTACGGGATCCGCTCACCTTCGTGCACGACCAAAGCCTGACATGCAGTGCTTGCGCACACCTCGGCCTCGACTGTGACTTTATCGTGCTTGAAAGTGCATTGTTGCCAAAAATTGAAACGCACACGAAATAACGCAACTGTGCTCTATCCACAAACTGGACAAGTTCTATACTAAATGCAAGAATACACTTGCAATTACGATCTTTTTTCAAACGCACAAAATCCTTGTCATTTTACACAATCGATTCAACACAAAACAACACACAACAAGGGGAAGATCATGAACGTCGAGGAGCTGCAGGCGCTCGAGAAGGACGCGCAGGTGCTGCGTGCGGCAGTGGACGGCGCGCAGCTGGAGGAAGCGAAGCCGCTGCTCGCTCGCCTCAAGGTGCATATCTCCCCTCTCGTCCTCTCACAGCAGCACCCACCCCCATCTCACAGCCTCTTCGACTTGATATCTATCGTTCAGCTGGCGCTCACGACGCTGCCGTCGCTGCCACCGTCCACCGTCGAAGCGAGCGCCACTGCGTCGCAGGAACGCTCGATCGCTCGTACGTGGCTGTTTCATGGCACTTTTGTGTATGCGTAGAAGAAAGCAGGGGAAAGGACGGAAGCTAATGAAATGCACAGGCCACGTGCTCGAGAGTGCGACACTTTTGAGCGTCTTGAGCGAAGACATGGTGGCCTTTGAGCGCAGCGTGACGCAGCTCAAGACGTACTACGGAGGCGCCGTGGCAGCGCAGCTCCCGCCGTCGCCGCTGCACTACCCGATCCTCGGCACGCGGCTGCTGCAGCTGCTGGTGGAGAACCGCATGGCGGAATTCCACAATGAGCTCGAGCTGCTCCCGGAACAGGCGCGGGACGACCCAAACATTGCGTTCGGGATCAAACTGGAGCAGCACTTGATGGAGGGCAGCTACAACAAGGTGCTAGAAGCCCGCGAGCACGTGCCAAACCCGTTCTTCCGCTTCTTCCTCGCCCATTTGCTCCAGACTGTGCGCGAGAACCTCGCGGACTGTGCGGAGATCGCGTACCCGTGTCTCACGCTCGTCGACGCGCAGCAGATGCTCATTCTCGACTCGCCAGCTGCGTTGCTCGCGTTCATCCAGGAGCGCAAGCCGGAGTGGGTCGTGCGCGACGACCGCGTGTGGTTCAAGGCGCCAGAGAAGAGCCTCGGGGCCGCGGACATCCCGTCGCTCAAGCTCGTCGGCGAGACGCTCGCGTATGCCACGGAGCTCGACCGTATCGTGTAGAGCGCGTACGGGAATGGAATTAACGATGGGCGCTGCATGAGAAAGAGATGAGACGAGAATGAGAGAAAAAGAGAGCGAGAATGAGAGAGACCCCAAGACAACGAACCAACGAACCGCGTACACTCACTTTATTCTTCAGTCGTTAGGAGCGTCTCCGTCATGCGCGGGCTTTCTTCTTGGGGCCAGCGATGCCGAGGTTGCCGCTGGCGCCGGCACCTGGGGACGACGCCCCCTTCGCGCGACTCGTCTTCTCGAGCCAGATCGCCACGGGCTCGGGCAAGTTGGACCTACACTCCCACACCGCCGCCTGCTCGCCGACCCAGTGGATCAGGTAGATCGTCTCGCTCGCCCCCGTCGTGACGTTCTTCACGACCTTGCGCTGGAGGAACGTATGGATCTGGAAGCGATTGCGCTGCTTGTTGAGCTCGCGGCTGCGAAAGAGCTCGACGAGGCGCTTCGGGATGTTCACTTCCGGCTCCCACGTGAGCTCGTCGTAGCCATCCCACTTGACGAGGTACAGGTCCATCTCCTTCGTCGTGCTGCGTGGACCGCTCTTGGACGACAGCGTGCGGCCTATCTTGACCTCGAGGATCGACTCCACCACGTACACGTCCTCTTCGTTCAGGTCAAAGAGGTCTTCGTCGTCGTCTGTCGACGAGTCCGCTGCATGCTCGTCCTCCTCGTCCTCGTCCTTTGCCTTGCGCTTCGCCGACGTTGACGCGCTGGCAGCCGACGGTTTGGCTGCTGGAAGCTGCATCTCGTCGTCTTCTTCTTCTTCCTCCTCCTCCTCTTCCTCCTCCTCTTCTTCTTCTTCCTCCTCTTCTTCGCTATCTTCTAAGATGATCGCACTCTGTGCTGACGCTCCTGCCGCTTTACCACCGTCAGTGCTTGGAGCTCCACTCGCTGAGCCGCCAGGGCTGTTGCTAGTGTACGACAGGTACGTCGGCTGGCTGCTCGTCGGCTGCTCGGCTTGGCGGATCTTCGCAGCCACGCGCACCAGCTGCTCCTTCGCTGTCGACGGCTCGGCCTTGGCGCTACTCAAGTACCGCTTCGTGCCGCCCGTAATGTCGCGGGTCCGCGGCTTTGGCGACGCTGGGTCGTCCAGTTTGATCGCCACCTCGGCCTCATCCGAGCCTGAATCCGAGTACCCGTCTGCGTACTCGGCCTCGTCGCCATAGTCGTCATCGTCGCCGTCGCGTGCGAACGCAGCCGCTCGCTTGCGCTTCGCGTTCTCGCGTCTCTTTTCTGCACGCTTTGCGAGCTTCTCCTTCCGCAGCCGGTCGTCCAGAGTTTCGCTCACGCTTTGCTTCAGCAGCGGCGTCGGTGGCGGGTGGTGGCGAGTGTGGGAGCTTGTGAGCGGTGCTGTAACCACACGGCTGCCAGCAAACACCTTCTTGCGCTTGAGCTCCTTAAGCAGCGCGTTCAGCTCGTCCGAGAGCGGGTCGTTCAGCCGCTGGTCAGCGTCGAGCCACTTGAGAATCACCTTGTACTTGGGCGTTTCGCTCACAAGGTCCGTCAAGCACGGCAACTCCCGCAGCTTCGTGAGCGCAGCCGTTTGCTTCCCGCTCGTGTGGTCCACGCCAGACGAGAGGAACGACGACGTGGGAGCTAGTGACGTGTGCTGGCTCTTTTCGTGCTTCCCCCGCCCGAGTGGCACAACTGCGTGGCGCGGACTCGCGTCTTCGCGCTTCAGCTTGAGCTTCTGCTTCTCTTTCATCCGCTGCTTCTGCTGTTTCTGCTTCGCTTTCTCTCTTGCTTGTTCCTCTTCGCGTTGCTGTTGCTGTTGTTGCTCTTTCTCTTTCTGCTTCTGCTTCTCCGCACGCCGTTTGGCCTCGCGCCGCTCCTCTTTGGCCGCCAGCGCAGCCCGGCGGTCGGACACACACGCCTGCAAGCGGCGCCAAGCGTCAGGTAACGGACGCTCCGTGTGGCGCAGGCACACGGACGCGGGTAGCGGCGGCGCCGACGATGGCAACGACGCCAGCAGGTGGTCCATGGCCACGCCAAGCGTCGCGAACATCTCTTCGCGGCGGAGGCGCACGCTGTCGCTCATGGTCCCGGCCGCTCGCTCGACACAGATCTCCCGCTCTTGTGTTTGGAAGTTTGCAGCACGTTTAGCATTCAGCAATTTGAAAGTTTCATGACGATTTTCTCATTTTGAAAAGGTAATAGGGCTTGTTTTGTTGTTTTTGATACATAAAGAGCGTGAAACGAAACAGCGGTAACAGTCTAGCTAGATTTGGTAATTTGCTGGAGTAGAAGTGCAGAAAAACGGACGGTTGATATACTGAAATCAAGTGTGAGATAGCATATTTGTGTGGCTTCCATCGAGAAATGAGCTCACACTCTGATGCTCCTCCAGTTACGAGACCATCAACACTGACACTCCATCGACTTCCGACACGAACGCTGTCATGATGATAATTGATGATCTTCATTTCCTACTGATGCAACTTCATGGTGGCATTTGGGAGCACAACGCAGGCACAAACGTCCTCCGCTCTCCAACGCTCTGTCCACATACGGCACTTTCACGGTCGCTATCTTACGCCTTGCCCGTCTGGATGTTGCAGATCCGCCCGTCGTCGTTGAAGAGGAACGTGGACTTGACCGAGATGGGGATGAAGAACATCTTGACAACGCCACGGACGATCACGTGCTGCTTGTCATCATCTTCGATCGTCGGTGGCTCCCACGTGCCCTCGATCTTGGTCTTCTTAAGGTACTCAGTGAACGCCTTCTTGCCCTTGAAGCTCCCGTCGCGCTGGCTGTAGAACTCAATGTCGTCGCTCACGAGCTCGAGCGTCGCTGCCGTGTCCTTCGTCAGCCGAAGTGCGACGTACTTCTTCACGGTCTCCACGTGCTCGTTCGTGACGACGTCCACGATGCCCATGGTCGCGACTTCTTGCTGCTGCTTAACTGCTGGTCTGCTTGCGCTGCTCTAGGCGGGTTGGTGAATGGGAATGAGACCGTGGAAGCAAGCCGCTTGTCGATCGGTCCATTCATCGACCTCGTGTTCAGGCTGTGTGATCAGTGGCGCGATCAATTTGCTCGGTCCACCATCGAATCCACTTGAACTCAGTATGCGATGTCAAAAAATGTCGCGACGAGCAGTTTGCAAGGGAAGGGGGATGTGCACAGTTTGAAGTTCCAGCATTAATTTTGCAAGAAGCGCCCTGCTGTCCCCAATATTTTATACGTATAATGTCCATTCTATGTGACATTTCGGTTAATATCTGGCGTATTTTGTATACAAATATGAAGTAGGGTAAGGGTTACGCCCTCGGGCGAAAGGAAAAAAATTACGCGTTGCAGCGCCTCGCCTGCGGCTTGCTCGCCTGTTCGAGTCGATGCACTCCGCTTCGCTTCGTACATCTCCGCGCCGAGACCGGTGTCTCGTGGGGCCGGCGCCAAGTGCTTCAGGCGCTATCGTCGTCGTTTCAAGATTTTTCTTGGCTCTATTTTTTTCTGTTTCCCGCTAGCAGTGGTACATGTATAAATTCATCCGGACGTATTGGTGACAGCAGACAGTTTGATTTTGCAACTTCGTTTCGAAGGTTGCTGATGACGCTCCAAGTCGACGTCGCTCACCACTCGCCGTACTCGCTGCCACAAGGCAGCATCGACCATGAGAACCGAAGCGCCGAATTCCAGGCGCTCTCAGCCTCGCACCTCGTTGCCAACCCGAGTCGCTTGTGATCAGGACCGACCGGGTCAGTTTCGAGTCCACGTCCGGCACGTGATGGATTGCGGTCGGCATCGTGGCGGGGGACTCGATGGTGAGCTCGCCAACCAAGAGCGCGATGCTCCTCCAGGCCTCAGTCGGCCAGCTTGAGGCGTTCGTGCTCGGCGGCTAAATGCGCTCGCACGTGGCGTGGGAGTTGAGTCAATCGGGGTTTTATCGTCCGTCAGTTCTGCGAGCACCACGTCGCTGCTCCAGTACAGCGTAGCTACCAGTCGCCACAGTGTCCTCCACGAGCGTCGCAATCACACCAGGCCTCTCGGACGAACTCTATCTGCCGTACAGCACATCGTAGCCGACCTCGAGCGGCTGCGCGGGCTCGTCCGAACAGTGCAGCACACGTTCAGTAACAGCCTCGCAGCATCCGTGGCGGCATCCTTAACAACAGCTCCGACTACGAGCGACTTGCCGATCGCAGATCGGCACCGTTCTCGGAGCCGTCGACGCCATCCACACAGACACGGACTGTGCAGCAAAGCGGTGAGTACGCCAGTGTGGCGCGGTGAGACGTCCACCAACCACACAGTCGACACAAGCGCGACGTGCGACGAGGACGGCGACGAATGCGATGGCTCCGTATGATATGTACATGTACAGTACTGTATGATATCAATCACAACAAAATCGGTCATTACTCTATGACATGTTGTAACATACTGTAACACATTTTGGCAAACACCGGTACTCGAAGTAGCCGGTCGACTTACTTTCTTCTCTATCAGATATTCCTATGTCCCATCCAAACAGCAACTTGTATGGAAAAGTGCCCCATACAAAATCGGATACAAATCGAGTTTTCTGAAAAGAAATTGACAAAACGTATTATAATATACATGACATTTTGACAATTCGAATTTATGGACACGGCACTGATTTTTTGCACTACCAATAATCCCCTGTGTCCCACTCAAATAG
>JAASGD010000780.1:0-16669 GCA_023334115.1 Globisporangium megalacanthum | reverse complement strand
GCGGCCTCAGGCGAGCTCAGCTGCTGGTCGAACTTGGCGTCCAGTGGGCATCGCATGGGCACGAAGCGCGAGTCGCGCACGAGGTCCCCGAGCTTCGGCACGTCCGCCCAGTTGTCAGGGATCCGACCCGATTTGCGGCCGCCTGATGCGTGCTGCTGTTGTCCACCGTTACGGCTGGGAAACCTGCCGCGGGTGTTGAAGTGTCGGCCTCGGTTGCTACTGGTACTGAGGACGCGTAGATGCCGTTGTTCACTGTGGCGACCGCCTCTGCGAGTGTGGCCCCACGCGTTCGGATCGCGACCGTCGTTCGGTTCAGTGTTAAAGTGACGGTATCCATGGTTTTGTGAGTCAAAGTGGTGCTCGTGTGGATGAAGCCACGGTTGGCGGCTGATGGTGTCTGTCGTATTGTCCATGTACTTGCCACCGACGTTGCGCTGGTCGTTCTGCTGCTGCTGGTGGGCGTAATACGGCGGGTGGTGGTCTCTTACACTCGGCTGCTGGTAGCCTCCGTAGAACTGCTGAGCGTTGCCGCCCTGGTGATGCAATTCGTGGTAGAACGGCAGTTGATGCTGCTGCATCACTCGCAGGCTGTGACCACCGAAGTAGCGCTGAGTATTGACGTCATAGGGCGGTTGCTGCTGTTGCTCGTAGTGGTAGTGGTTGTAGTACTGCGGATGGGAACCACGTGCGTCTTGGTGGTAGTCGCTTGTGTCGTCACGGAAGCCACGCTGGTGCGTTGCGACGTGGTTGTCGTCACTCATGTCCGCTCCTTATCTTTTGAGCTTGTGGTGCTGGAAACGGGGAAAAGGTTCACATGAAGACTCACATTAATACATTCCACATTTACAAGTGGTTTCCAAGCCATGGTGCAATGTTCTTTTTAACCAGTTGGCATTCCCATGAAAGAGCACGAGCGATATAATAAATGTATGGTTCTGCGCGACTTGAGAGGCAATCGTACCAGGAGCTCAATCAGTACTGGACACGTTTTTGTGGATCTGGTCGAGATCTCAAAAACGGGGGAGCCGCTCACACGTGAAGCACAGTCACGCCACCAGCCAGCCAGCCAGCCCCCCTCGCTCTCTCGGGACGAAGATGAAGCTCGGGTCGAGCCACGGCGACAACAGCAGCAGCGACGGCGGACGCGGGTCGGGAGCCGGCGGCTCTCTCTCGATCTCGGCCGTCATGCAGGACCTGAAGGAGAAGTTCAAGAACGACGAAGACGACCACTGTACGTGTTCGTTGTATAGGCGAGAGAGAGAAAGGGAGGGACGTATGTAGCTAACTGACTGCCTGCCCACGCGTGCACAGCGTCGCCGTTCCAGGGCCTCGACAAAGCCACGGTGCTGCAAGAGACCAAGATCTTCTCGGACGCGAACATGGTGACGAAGCACCCGCGCAAGTGCTGCCAGCTCATCACGAAGCTCCTGCACATTCTGACGCAGGGCGAGCCGTTCACGAGCGCCGAGACCACGACGGTCTTCTTTGGCGTCACGAAGCTCTTCCAGTCCAAGGACGCGAACTTGCGCCGGATGATGTACTTGTTCATCAAGGAAGTCGCCGAAGCGACCGCGGCCGACGAAGTCATCATTGTCACGCAGAGTCTCACAAAAGACATGAGCTCCGACGTCGATCTCTACCGAGCGAACGCCATCCGCGTCCTCTGCCGTATTGTTGACGTACGTCCCGTGTCGTCCTAGGGTTTGGTCTGGAAGCAGCGAGCGACCGACCGACCGACGTCATTTCCCTCACCACTGGCTTGCTGCTCACACACCCACAGGGCTCGATGCTGAACGCGATCGAGCGCTTCATTAAGCAATCGATCGTCGACCGCAATGCGCTCGTCTCGAGCTCGGCGCTCGTGTCAGGCATGCACTTGATTAAGCAGAACCCAGAGGTCGTGCGGCGGTGGGTGAACGAAGTCCAAGAAGCCGTCAACTCGCCGCACGACATGGTGCAGTACCACGCGGTGGGGCTGCTGTACCAGATCCGCCAGCACGACAAGCTCGCTGTCTCCAAGGTAGGAGAGAGAGAGCCGTGAAGAGGGACGCTCTGCGTGGGTTCGCTTGCTACCTTACTAACTGGGCTGTCGGTCGTGTGGTGCTCTCTAGTTCATTAACCAGCTCCAGAAGACGAACCTGCACTCGAACCTCGCGACGTGTCTGCTGATCCGGTACACGGCGGGCCTCTTGCGCGAAGACCTTGGCGGCCAGGACCCCAAGCCGCTCTACCAGTTCCTCCAGAAGATGCTTCGTCAGAAGAACGAGGTGCGACACGACACCAAGAGAATGAGGTGGTTGGCGAGGTGGGTGGGTACCTGTGTACCGGACTGAGTTGTTCGTCTCTGTGACTATGCGTGGGTGGCTAGATGGTGATCTACGAAGCGGCGAAAGCGCTGTGCTCGCTCCCAGTGGACGCCCGGGACCTGACGCAGGCGATCGTCGTGCTCCAGCTCTTCTTGAGCTCGTCCAAGCCGACGCTGCGCTTCGCTGCCGTGCGGACGCTGAACCAAGTGGCGCTCACGCAGCCGCTGCTCGTGACACGGTGCAACGACGACATGGAAGCGCTGATTTCCGACCCGAACCGCTCGATCGCAACGCTTGCGATCACGACGCTGCTCAAGACTGGCGCCGAATCGAGCGTCGACCGCCTCATGAAGCAGATCTCGACGTTCATGGGCGACATTGCGGACGAGTTCAAGATTGTCGTGGTCGAAGCGATCAAGAACCTCTGCATCAAGTACCCGCAGAAGCACCGCGTGCTGCTCAACTTCCTCGCGAACTTTCTCCGTGAAGAAGGCGGGTTTGAGTTCAAGAAGACGATCACAGACGCGATTCTGTTCCTCATTGACCGCATCCCAGACTGCAAAGAGAGCGGCTTGCTCCACCTGTGCGAGTTCATTGAAGACTGCGAGTTCACGCAGCTCTCGACCAAGATCTTGCGCGTGCTCGGCCAGAAAGGCCCAACGACGTCGGCGCCGTCGCGGTACATTCGGTACATTCGGAACCGCGTCATCCTCGAGAACGCGGTCGTGCGGGCGTCCGCGGTGTCGGCGCTCGCACAGTTTGCGATCCGCGTCGACGCGCTTCGGCAGAGCGTGTCGTCGCTGCTGCAGTCGTGCAAGCTCGACGACGACGACGAAGTCCGCGACCGCGCGACCACGTACTTGGCCGTGCTGCACGGCGACGAGAGCGTGAGTCGCGCGCTGTTGGTCGACGACTTCCCCATGAGCGTCGCTGCGCTCCAGAAGTCGATCGAACAGTACCAGTTGCGGCCGACGGACGGCCCCGTGACGCTCGATGTGTTGCCGCACGTGGAGATTGTCGAGGAACCAAAGGCTGCAGAGTTGGACACGGACGACAGCGGCCACGACGCTCCGCAGGCAGCAGCAGCGGCGGTGCCGCCTCAGGACGTGGCGAAGGAGCTGTACAAGGTGAGTGAGAGGAGGAGAAGGAGACACTGTGGGCTCGTGGCGGTGGTGATGGTAGGTAACGCCACTGTATGTGCGTCGTTCAGATTCCGGAGTTTGCCGACTTGGGAGCGCTCTTCCGGTCGTCGAAGCCGGTGCAGCTCACGGAAGCCGAGGTCGAGTACGTCGTGAGCTGCACGAAGCACGTGTTCGCTGAGCACGTGGTGCTGCAATTCAAGGTCACGAACACTGTGAACGACCAGCTCCTCACGAACGTCTCGGTGGGCTTCGCAATGGACCCGGACGACGTGTGGCAAGTCCACTCGGTCGTGCACTTGAAGGAGCTCGCGTACGGCAAGACGGGCTCGTGCTACGTGTGCTTGGAGCATGTGGAGGACAGCGGGTACCCAGCCGTACAGGTGGCGAATGAGGTACGCGAGTGTGTGAGACACTGGTGGTCGGGCCTGGGCGCACAACCGCTGACTGTGTGGGTCTTGCTTGGGTCGTGCAGCTCAAGTTCAAGGTGCACGAAGTGAACCCGTCGACCGGAGAAGTCGACGATGACGTACGTGGTGTCTCTTGTTGTGTCGTGTGTGTGATGGTGAGAAGTCGAGTGCCCACTCACTGCGACTGGTGCTGCTGTCTGTCCTTTCGAACGAACCACAGGGCTTTGACGAGGAGTACCCGATGGAAGACTTTGAGATTGGACCGAACGACTTGGTCGCCAAGGTCCCTGTGAACGACTTCCGCTCGGCGTGGGAGCATCTCGGCGACAGTGCTGAAGCGAAGGGCAGCTACGCGCTCAAGTACAAGACCCTCGTCGAAGGCGTCGCGGCTGTGATCGACAACCTCGGCATGCAGCCGTGCGAGAACACGGCGGTGCCGCAGCCCAAGGCGCAGACGCACATCTTGCTGCTCTCAGGCGTGTTTGTCGGCGGCGTCAAGGTGCTCGTCAAGTCGAGAATAGCGCTGAACGAGAGCGGCGGCATGATCCTGCAGATGGCGGTGCGCTCCGAGAGCGACGAGATCAGCCAGACGATCATGGACTGCATCAGATAAGCGGACGCGCGTATGTGGTTGGTTGGCCACAGCTGCGAGGGCGACGCTGTCCGTTGGCTCTTGCGACGTGTGTGGGGACCCGTCGACTCGTTCGCAGATCGCAGAATGCAGCTTGAGTGCTTCATTTCCACTTTGAATGTGTGGGTGTCGGGTGTCCTGACGGACTCCCTCTCGTCACTGCGTCTTACCCACCACCTCCTACGGCCATACAACCAACCAACTCACTGCTTGCGCACATCCAGCAACCCCTCGGACCACAGGCGCACGAGCATCGCGCGCACTGCGTCGCCGTCGCTGTCGTTGCCACTACTGATCAAGTCGTCTGCTGCCACGAACGCGGGGTACGTCGCGTACAACTTCATCAGCGGCGGCGCGAGGTCGCCCGGGAACGCGACACTCTGAGGCGGGACAGGCACGTGGCTCATCGCAGCGTGCGCCGCCTCGTCTTCGTCCTCGTCGCTGTCGGCGTTCTCGTTTTCCTCGTCGCTTCCGTCGTCATCACTGCCATCGTCGTCGCGGCCGTCGCCACGGCACGTGCACAAGCCCATGTGGTGCGTGCGGCAGTTGTGCGACGAAAAGTACACGCCGACGAACGGCTCCTTTGCTTCGTCTTCGGCCATCGTGAGCCGCACGTACGACCGGTCCTTGAAGCGCACAGCTGCGCCGTCGTCGAGCGGCGACGCCACCAAGGCGCCGCTGGTGGTCGCGACTGGCGGCAGTCGGTTCGCGATAAAGTCCATCGCCGCGTCGTCGGCTGCGAGCTGCAAGTCGTGCGCGTCCACACTCTCTGCGAGCTTCCCGACAAGCGACTGGAGCGTGTGCGCAAACGCCGTCGCAGGCGCCGAGTCGGACGGAAACTGCGAGCCCATGTACTCGAGGTACCCGACTGGGAGCCCTCGACGAAACGCCACGTCGGCGTCGAATGCGCGGCGAACGACACGCGGGAGCGCGACTTCGAGGAAGTTCGCCCACGCGTTGTGCTGGTACACAGAGATGGTCACATGCGTCGAGAAGTGGGTGTCGTCTGTGGCTGCTTGGTGGATCACACCGCGTGGAAAGTAGAGCTAGAGAGAGAGGACGCATCACCACACGACCAGTGTTAGTGGGAAGAGCACCACCGTGACGACAGAGAGAGAGAGAGTCACGTACGACGTCGCCTTCTTCCAGCGTCAGCTCCATCCACGGCTCGCCGATCTGGTCAAGCGCCAGGTCGTTGCTGTGCTCGCCCGCCAACTCGGTGATTGGCTGGTACAGCTTCCACTTCTTCCGCCCTTCAGTCTACAGTCACGCCACGTATAGTGAGACCCAGTATGCTCTCTCCCCACCCATACAGTGACCAAGTGAGCGAACCTGCAGGATGAAGACTTCGACGTCGTCGTGGTGCGGCGCGAGCGCTTGGGCTGCTGGCGGCGTCAAGTACGCGCTGGCGCCCGCGAGCGAGCCAAAGCACGCTTCGAACGCTGCGTTCAGGCGGAAGAGCTCGTCCACGTACCGCTGCGGCTGGTAGAACTGGCAGCTGTAGCCCTGCTCAAAGAGCCGCGCGACCTTGGCGCGGGACGCGGTCGCGTCGCCGTCGCCGTCAAAGTTCTCGCGCGTGGCGTGCACGTACTTGCAGACCGTGAGGTCTTTGCCGTACGCGAGCGTTGGGTGCTGCTGGATCGTGTCGAGCACGCGCTTCTTGGAGAAGAGGCCGCGCGGGAAGAGCTGCAGACCCGGTGTTCGTGGATCGGTGGTTAAGTGGGTGACGACGACGTACGAGACAACGGCAGACACACATGCAGAGTAGGGACACGGGGACACGCACCTTGTGCGTGCCGTGGCTGCGCACATGCAGCGGTTTCTTCTCAAAGTACTGCGCAACGAACGCGTCGAGCTCCAAGCCACCGAGCAGCTCTCGGAGGACGGCCGCGCCGGCGCTCTTCGTGTCGTTGATAGTGTTGCTACTGCCGCTCGTAGCGCGGTCGTCCGCAGCCGCCGCCTTTTGCTTCTTCTTCTGCTGTTTGCGGCTAGCGACGTCCTCGTCGGTCTTGCGCTTCTCAGCCGCCGCCGCCGCCGCTGGTCGCCGCGCTGTCTGCTTGCTGCGCGCCATTCGATCCGATGGTATCTTTGCATCAAACGTTCCCAATATGAATTTCATAGAATTGACGACTTGTAACGTGAGCAGATTCGCTTGTAACGCTAGTTTCCACCTCAAAAACGTACTTAACCGAGCGACTACACTACGCTCTCGACCTCGGCCAACCCCAACATGCGCGCCGCCTCCCCCTTCCCTTCACCCGGAGCTTCCGCGTTTCTCGGACGGGCGACGGGTGGCGGCCACGGCGAGTGAGCCACAGCGAGTGAGCCACAGCGACTAAGCGACAGGGTAACGCGCGCAATGCGAGCCCAGGACGGCGGCGAATGGTGCGCGCCGCCCCTCCCGAGCCGGCTCCGTCGGCTGCTCTTGCTGACCGTCGGGTCTGTGTATGTGTCTGTGTGTGTGTGTGTCTTTCCCAGTTCGTTCGAAGCGCGCGTGGCGCTGGAGCGCGTGCGCGTGAAAGAGGAGCTCGCGCGCGTGCGGTCGAGCGGACCGCTGCGCGAGATCCCAAGCGGCCGCGTCTTTGACGAGCTCCCAACCACCGCGAGCGACGAAGCGACTGGCGACGAATCGCCCAGGAAGGTGGAGAAAGCGGACGTGGCTGCGAGCCGCGTGATCGCTGAGCGCGCGGACACAAGCGCGAATGCTAGCGAGTGCGTCGTCACAGTAGTGGAGTATGGTAAGGGAGAGAGAGAGAGAGATAGGCGGCCGACTGATACCAGCGTATGTGGGATGTGATGACGTAGACAACCCGTGACGACACTTCAGAAGCAGCCGATCGCGCCTGTCGACTCGGAGACAAGCGCTGTGGACGCGACGGACGACGAGTCGCTCGCGGGTCCGGCGTCCGCGCTGCTCGCACTCACGCAGAGACGGGACGGCGGACAAGGAGAAGCTGAGGAGCCACTACAAGCGCCACAAGCGCCACAAGCGCCACCGCTGCCTTCCGTTTCGTTCCCAGAAGAGCAGCAGAGCCCGACCACGACAGCAGCAACAGCAGCACGCACGGCCCCAGAAGAGACGCGTCCGCTGAACGAGTACTTGATCTCAGAGCTCGAGCTCTTTGCGCGAGTGCTTCGGGGCGACGTGGCGCCGATGCGCGCGAGACAGTGCAGCCGCATCGTCCACGCGACCACGCTGCAGCTCTACGGCGACCACTCGCGGGCCTTGAAAGACTTTGACGCCGACAGGCAGCGGTGCGTTCGAGGATGGGATGGATACGACCGTGTGGATACAGAGTTAAGCTCATTAAGTGTCGTGTGTGTGGGCACAGATCGTACTTATCTGGGAGAGACCACGACGTCGTCTCTCCTGACGCGCCAGCAGCAGTCGATGCGACGACAGTCAGTATAGTGGAGAATCCGTTCAAGCGAGGCACGTCCGAGTCCAGCGCAGCGGTCTGGAAGGCGATGTTGGAGCGCACGACCACTGCGAAGCCACGAACGCTCGCAGCCGACGACGCGGACAAGATCGACAGGATACACAAGCGCGGACTGAATGCGCTCGTAGTCGCCAGCGCTGACCGGAGTCAGCACCGCCACAAGGTCTGTCGAGATGATCTCTTGGTGTGACGTTGTGGGTCTTCTCACTCACTGAACTTGTGCTTCTGTCGCGTCCAGCTCCGAACCTTCCTGGCCGACCACACGAGCACACAAGACTCGCCGGCTCTCCACATTGTCGTCGCGTCCGTCAGTGAGCTCTTGGCGTGGACGTCTGCACTGGCGACAGACGACGACGTTCGTGTGTATCCATACTGGGGAGAGCAAGACGACCGTGTTCAGGTGCTTCGTCTGCTACACGCTGAGTACTATCGCCGCCAACGCTCGCGAGCATACGTGCTGGTCACGAGCTTCGATGTCTTCGCAGCGGACGTCGCGTCCCTCGGCGTCGTCCAGTGGCAAACGACCGTGATCGACGTCCCTGAGTCCGTGTGGGACCAGGAACAGCTGAACGCAGTGTGGATGCCGCTCCTGAGTCTCCGCACGCGCCATCGTGTGCTGGTTGCGCACGCTGCGTTCCAGATCGACACGCGGCGGACGCTCCAGTTCCTCCTGCCCGGGCTCTTCTCGTCGCGGCGAAAGCTGCTGGTGCGTTCGCATTGTGGGGAACGGGCGAGTGCGAGCGGGTCGACTGACTCGATCTATGTATGGGATGGATGTCTGGTGATGACGGAGCAGGCGTGGAACTGTGCGGCGTTCGATGTCGACATGATCCATCGGATGTGCCGTGTCATCGAGTCGTTTGTGCTCGTGAGTGAGCGTCCCGCGCTGCTGGCGTTCCTTGCAGCGTCGACCCAGTACTCGATCGCCAAGAGCGACCAGGAACTCACGACGCTCAGTCGGCTCGAGAAGAGCGGGCTGGTTCGTCGCGGCGTGTCGAGTTTCTTGAAGAAAGAGCGCGAGCTGAAGCTCCGCGAGCTGTTTGCCAGCGCCAAGGCCAAGGCCGGCACGAGCTCGAGCGCAAAGGTCCGTGGTAGCAGTCCAGTGTGTGTCGGTCGAGTGTGCGTGTGTGGCTCACGACAGTGTCTTGGCTGGCCGACGTACAGGTGAAAGCGAGACGCGCGAGTCAGGATCTGTCTCCGCCAGTCATCGCCCACAAGGTGAGCGCTACCACGTTTCAAGCTGGGCATGAATCTGTCCGGTCTACCGTCCGTCTGTACTCACACCAGTCTTAGCCGTTCCTCGTGTTGCAGAAGAAAGACGCCGACGCCGCGTTGTCGTTGCAGAAGCGAGAAGCGGACGCGGCGTCGGCGTCCCGGAAGCGGCTTGGGCGGTGTGGGAAGTGCACTGGGTGCCTGGCAGGCGACTGTATGACGTGCGGCCACTGCCAGGACATGAAAAAGTACGGCGGTCCCGGCTTGCGGAAGCAGTCGTGCAAGAACCGCAAGTGCATCAACCCGAGACGGTGGGGCATGGCGGTGCGGAAGCGGAAGCGAGCGAAGACAGCGCGCAAAGTCGAGCCAGGACACGACAAGAGCGAGGGGGACGACGACGCGAGCGAGAAGTACGAGAGCGAGTCGGACGACCACGACGATGGGGCGACGTCGTACTATTCGCAAGACAGCGACCACGACTCGACGTTCGAGACGAGTGCGTCGCACGACGCGGGGTACTCGCACTCGGACTCGGACACGCACGAGTCGGCGCGGACGCCGGAGCGCGACACGAGCGAGCACTTGCCGGACGGCGACGGCGACAACACGAAGGAAGGGCGGAAGCGCGTGTCGCGGTGCGGCAAGTGCACTGGCTGCATGGCGTCCGACTGCATGGCGTGCATCCACTGCCTCGACAAGAAGAAGTATGGCGGCCCGGGCTTGCGGAAACAGTCGTGCAAACACCGCAAGTGCATGGCCCCGAAACTCGTGCGGCTGAACCAAGCGAAAGAAGACGAGGGACCACTGGACGACAAGAGCTACAGCAGCCACAGCAGCAGTCTGCCTGCGCGACAAGAGTTTCTGGACAGCAGCAACGCCGAGCCCCTGAATGGCGCTGTGCTGTACCGAATGAACGTGCACATACGGAAGCGCGCAGAGAGGATCCTCTCCGTCGTCCAAGAGTGCGAGGTTTTCATCGACCGCCACCTCGAGTTTGCGTGCGACCGCTGTGTCGCGCGGTTCAGCTCGCGAACGCTTCTCGCGCTCCACGAGCGTGTCGAGCACGCGACGGGAGACGTGCGACTCGAGTCGTTGGAAGCGGAAGCGTGCCGCTTGCTGGCGCATCCGGTCCCGCAGCTCGGCTTTATCCGCGCGCAGCTTCGCGACAAGCACATTCCGTCGCACGCGAGTCCTCGCGCGTACGCGAAGCTGGAGGTACGCTTGGTGTTTGTTGACTGCTGGTGGCGTTGCGTGTGTGTGGGTAGCCTCTGGTTGTCTAGCGAGTGTGCTAAACGAGTTGGTGTTGTTGCGGACTGTCGTGGGACGCGTGAACAGGGGACGACAGGATGGCAGTACTTTGTGCTTCACCCTTGTGTGGTGCTGGGCCGCCTGAGCTCTCGCTGGCGCGAGCTGTACGAAAGCCTCGGACTCCACTCGGCGGAAGGACTTGCGAGCAGCGACGTCGACTGTCACGTTGGAGACAACACGTCTGTTGCGGAGCGACACGCGCTGATTGCGTGGAGCTTTTCTACGAAGCAGTTCACAGTCGAGTGCCTGAGTGTCGACGCCTCGATCTCGGTGAACGGGAAGCAAGTGCGGTTCGACGACGAGCCACTGGCGCTCACGAGCCAGAGCCAGATCCAGCTCGGCTCGGCGTCGTTCTTCTTCTTGCTGCCAAAGGCGGCCGCCGACGGGTCCGGAGACGACGAGGACGGACTGGCGGTCTTTGAAGACGGCGGGTCGGAGAAGGAACCGCCTCAGTTGCCTCGGTCCGAGGTGCAAGCGTGGCTCCACGCGACCATGCGCAAGCGTCGTGCGTCTTCGTCCGCAGACTCGCTCGAGCAGCAGCCAGGGGACGAAGAAGTGGCGCGGATCAAAAAACGCTGCCAGGAGCGTCTCGACAGCATGGACGACGCGTAGACAGGGAGATGCCCCACACGCCACGACACGACACCGGGGGTTTACGTGGGTAGAAGTTTGCCAGCTTCGCTTGCAGGCGGTTGCATTATTCACTCAACCAAGCGTGTTCGCATGCAAACTTGCGTTTCGTGGGTGGATCTCGTTCCGATCTGCTGCCGCGTGCGCTCTTGGCATCCGCGACCGACAGCCATGAGGATGTCGGGCGTGATCGAAAAGGTCCGGAGCTCTTCACTTTTCAGATAGTATAAAGTAGTTTTTTATAAACTTGGTTTCTCAAAAAAAAGTACTTTTTTTTGAATAAATCTGGAACCTGAATCTGAGCCGCCGGTGGCGCACTCCAGCCAGCCAAATCGCGAGGCAAACCAGGGGCGACGACACATTCTTGGATCGGTCGACTCGCGCGAAGCTCGCTCGCCTCTCTCTTTCTCTCTCTTTAGCAATGGTGGTTGCAGGCATCGACATTGGCTCCACGCACGGCTGTGTGGGCGTGTTCCACAACGGCAAAGTGAACATTATCGCGAATGACCAGGGCTTCCGCACGACGCCTGCGTTCGTGACGTTCGAGGGCGACGAGGTGATTGTGGGCGACACGGCCGTGAACAAGCTCAGCTCGCACGCTGACAACACGATCTTCCACCTCAAGCGCGTGCTCGGGAAGAACCACGACGACGTGGTCGACAGTGAGTACGTGCAGGAGTGGTCGTTCAAGGTCGCCAAGAGCGCAGACGGCGCGGTCCACGCAGCCACGACCCGCAACGGCGCGGACCACCACGTGACACCGGTCGAGTTTGTGTCGCTACTGCTCAAGAACCTGAAAGACCTCGCTGAGGATTTTACAGGCGAGAGTGTCGAGAGCGTCGTCTTGAGCATCCCCGCCCACGCGAGTGAGAAGCAGAAGGAGCTGCTCCAAGCCGCTGCGGACAAAGCCGGTGTGAACGTGCTCGCGTTCATCAGCGAGCCGCTCGCCGCTGCGATCGCGTACGGTCTCGACGACAGCGCGAAGAGCACGCACCCCGAGTACGTGCTCGTGTTTGACATTGGCGGCGCGACGCACGACGTGACGCTCTTGAACGCAGACAAGGGGCTCTTTGAGGTCGTCGCAACGGCCGGGAAGGACAACCTCGGTGGCGAGGACTTTACGAAGGCGCTCTTTGAGCACTGCGCGCGGGCGTTCCAGCGCAAGACGAAGCTCGACGTGAAGAGCAGCCAGAAAGCGTCGAGTCGCTTGAAGCTCGCGTGCGAGACGGCAAAGCGGACGCTCTCGACGCAAGCGCACGTGAACATTGAAGTCGACTCGCTCTTGGAAGGCGAAGACCTGTCGCTCAAGCTCTCGCGGCCGCGGTTCGAAGAGCTCATTAGCGACTACGTTGCGAGTGCGTTGAACGAAGTCGACACGCTGCTCGCGAGCGCGAACGTCGAGACCCACGACGTCGACCACGTGATTCTCGTCGGCGGCTCGTCGCGCATTCCGCTGCTCCAAGCGGCCGTGAAGAAGCACTTTGACGGCAAGACGACGCACTTGCACTTGTCGCCGGACGAGGTCGTGGCCCACGGCGCGACGATCGAAGCGTCGCTGCGCGCAGAGCTCCCTGAAGGCCCGTCGACGCCGCTGAACGAAGTGAATGTGACGCCGCTCACGCTCTCGGTCGCACTCGCGAACGGCAGCGTCTCGGAGGTCATTCACCGTGACACGGTGCTCCCAGCGACCGCGACCGAGACGTTCACGACGTCTGCGGACAACCAAACCGCGATCTTCCTCCAAGTGTATGAAGGCGAGCGCGTGATGGCGAAAGACAACACGCTCTTGGCGTCGCTGAGTGTGACGGGCATCGCGGCCGCGCCCAAGGGCGAAGCGGAGATTGAAGTGACGTTCACGGTGAGCACGAAAGGCGTGCTGTCGATCACGGCGGTCGAGCAGAACGCGGGCAAGAAGACGCTCGAGGTGCAGGCGGACAATGGGCGTCTGAGTGCGGCGGACGTTGCTGCGATCATTAAGAAGGCGGAGGACGCGGCGGACGAAGACGACGCGTACTTGGACGAGCTCGAGGCGGCGGAAGACGCAGCGGACGGGGAGGACGACGACGACGTGGCGCCGGTCGCGGCGGGCGGCGCGGCGGCGTTTGCGCCGTCGGAGGATTTAGACTAAATCAATACTTCTACGTACTACATTGCGCACTGCACGTCACGTGGTTCCATCACATTCCACGCAGAGCAGAGGTGGTGGGTGGTTCGTTGGCTTGGACCTTCAAATGGGAAGGGAAGTGGTGGTGTGACGAAGGGAGGCGGTTCAGTCAGATCGACAGAGGTGATGTTATGTTGGCCGTATATTTTTTGCACTCTCTGTACTCGTCATAAGAGGAAAAGTGGCTCGCCATTTGCAAAAGAGCCTCAACAGCATGGAAGACGTCGCGTCCGCCGCCCATGCGCTCAATGTGCGCGTTCCCTGCCCTTCCCAGCTCTCTGTCTGCCTATCACTCGCGTTGACACAAATGCACTCACGCTCTCCCCATCGCCGTCGCTTGTTCGCTCTCATTCACGACCACAGGACCGCAGCGCAGGTCTCGACTTTGGTGCGTCCTCCCTCATTCCTCCCTCCCTTCCCTCTTCAACCGTCGCTCTGTATACTCACGCTGACAACACGACTACTGCGGTCGCAGAGGTGTCGGTCGTCGAAGGCGACGACTTTGAAGCCGGCCTCGTGTCTCCGAAAGGTGCGGCGTCCACGCTTCAAGAGAGCGAGAGTGTGTGCGCTGTGACCTTCCCACTATCTCACGTTGACTACGTGCTCTCAGTACGCGACACGCTCATGGGGAAGCGTGAGACCCTCCGCGACGGGTCCGTAGGCGACAGCAGCGCTCGTGGCGGCCTCTGCAGCTGCTTCACACTCGCATTCTACAAGCCCGTACGTGTTAATCACTGTCGTGTGTGGATGGATGGATGGGCGGACCTCGTCCCTCTTCACTCACTGACTGGTTGTTTGTATGGCCCGATCGATCGCCAGTACTTTGATGTCGACACGGTCGACGTCCAGCAGCGCCTCACGCGCGCCCTCGTGCCGTTCAAGAAGAACCCGTCGTTCGCCGAGCTGATTGCGTCGAGCCCCGACGCGTACGGGCCGTTCTGGCTCTCGACGACGCTCGTGTTCTGCCTCGCGTCGTGCAGCAACGTGGCGTCGTTCATGGACTTTACGGGCGCGAGCAGCGAGTGGGCGTACGACTTTAGCCGCTTGGCGTCCGCGTACACGCTCGTGGAGGCATTTCTGCTCGGTCTCCCGCTGCTGCTGTGGCTCGTGGGCAAGTACCTGAGCGTCCCCATGACGATGTCGTTCTTGGTCTGTCTGTACGGCTACTCGATGGCGGTCTTCATCCCAGCGTCGGTGCGTTCGTGTGCGTTCGTGTGCGTTCGTGTGGCCACGGGCGTGTGGTCAGACTAACTGACTACCTGACGAACTGACGAACGGACGGTTGGACTGAGGCGGCAGATCGTGAGCATGGCTCCAGTGGACGCTCTCGACTGGGTCGTGATGCTCCTCGCGATGGCCTGGTCGCTCTACTTTCTCCTCAGCAGCCTTTGGTCCGTCATTTCGGAGCACTTGTCGAAGGAGAAGATGCTGCCAGTGCTGGCGTTCATCAGGTGCGTCCACGCCGTCCGAGTACTGTACCGACAGGCGAGTCCCCTCGCTTTCTAACGGACGCTGCTGGTCGCGTGTGTCGCTCCCAGTGCGACACACTTGCTCTGGGTCGTGGTCATGAAGCTCCTCTTCTTCTAGCAACAGCTGAGTTGGACAGACGGACAGCCACACGGGACGCCAGTCGACAGACACTCTACCACTTAGCTTATTTCTATTCCGAGTCCGTCGACGCGTCACTGCGGCACTGGGACAACGACCTGCACGTCGCTGTCGCTGTCGCTGTCGCTGTCGCTGTCGCTGTGAATCCCGCTCTCCGCGTTCAAAATCGCTTCTCGCTCGTCGTCCGGATGGCTCGCGATCGACTCAAAGTCAATGTCAATGTCGCTGTCGTGGAGCCGGCTCTTCTCTGTGCGGTTCCTGAGACAACAGCACACAGGAAGAAGCGTCAGACGCTCACTCGCTCGCTCGTCCTGCCTGACTATGCCTCCCACACCCACACGCGTCGCAGGTCAGTTGGTGCGTACTTGAGGAAGATCGCGAGGCGAATGTACTGAACGGCGTTTCGCAGCGCCAGGATCGAGTCCGCCGAGATTTCTTCGAGCTCCCCGAGCACGCCTTCTTCGTTAAAGTACATGGCGACCGACACGAGACTCAGTACTGACGACACAGTCCCACACACCACATTCACCCGTCAGTCTCAGTGGGCCACAGACCCACCACAGACCCCACACAACTCACCAAGCGCCACGACGTCAAAGAGGTTGCACCACTTGGTCCAGAAGCGCTGATTCCAGTTGGAGTGGGGATGGGATGCCGAGCATCAGTCCTCATGACAACACAACCCTTCGGACAGCAGCGGTAGGCTAGAAACGTACGCGCTTGAACGCCAGCATGCGCAGCAGCACTTCGAAGACCAGGAGCGCACTCACGGTGATCTCGAGCGAGATGAAGAGCACCGACGACGGGCTACGCACATCGCATCACCCACCGCATTGGTCGTTGGTCGTCAGCCACACACTCCCTCCTGACCCGCTCATTCGCTCGACTGTCGAGTGACGAGCCTCATTATGAGAGGCGTCAGCACCAGCCATTACGCACATACGCCACCGGTTGAGACCCGTCTAAGAAACACACACACACTCCTGCTTGTCAGTAGCAGACCTCCATTCGCAGCCGCATCCACCACACACAGAGAACGCGATTCACGCACCCACACGACGCACACGAGGCTCGAGACGACTGTGAAGAAGTAGATGAGGCGATAGAAGCCCGAGAAGTACACGCGGGCTGCGACCGTCATGGCGTACTCGCTGCAGCCTACATGCGCCGCTGTCGATGTCCCAGCCGCTCGCTTGACGGCTGCAGGCTGGCTACTCGTGGCGTTGGCGGACGGCGGAGCGAGTGGTACGCGCGTGAAGCCCACACGCGTCTCCATCATTGCTATCTACACTGTACTCGTGGTGTGTGAGCAGGTACTCGAGATGATGGCGAGAAGAGGACGCCGATGTGGTCGGAGCTTTCTCTGACGATGATGGAAGATAGAGGAAGGTCGGAACGCGAGGAGGTCACGCCATCTGATGCCACGAAAAGTAGCTCTATAAAGTAGCAAATAGTCAGGAAAAGTAGCGGAATGAAGTAGCGAAAATGTCGCCAGGAAACGGATTTTTTCGAATTTCAATAGTACACCATTTAAAGCTCAAATTGAGCCAATCCAAGATCAAATTGAGCAAATTCAAGTCCAAATTGATGTGACTCGATTTTAAACAGAATGGCAAAAACAAATAACTCTCAAAGTCGATGTTACAAACCCACTTGCATTGGATTCAACAAAATGACATCGTCGTGGAACCGCAGTGTGTCTAAAGAACTTCGAGCACAGCGCTGCAGTGGCACTGGATGGCAAGAAGAGAGATGCTGCGCGAAGCTGAAACGACTTGCGGTGCGCTGTCATCGTTGTGCCGGACGGTGTTGCTACTATTG
>JAASGD010000779.1:0-16704 GCA_023334115.1 Globisporangium megalacanthum | reverse complement strand
TGCTTCTTAGGGAAGCCGGCGTCTGAGCTTGGGGTTAACTACGAGCGCACGGCCAAGGGCTGGATGACTTCCCAGCTGTTCGAGCATTGGCTGACAGCGTTCGACTCCCAGACGCGTGCGGAGAAGAGGCGCGTGCTACTTCCCGTCGATAACGTCTCGTCGCACAAGTCCGGCTCCGACTTGTCCAACGTGACGCTGAAGATGCTGCCTCCCAACACGACTTCTTTCCTGCAGCCCCAAGACGCAGGCATCATCGCAGCGTTCAAGGCGCGCGTTCCCAAGATGCAGCAGCGGCGTGTGGTCGACTTGTTCGACGAGCTGCTTTCGCAAGAGGACGAGATTGGTAAGAAAGTTGTGGACGCGATGTTCAATGTTGATGTACTGACAGCGATGCGGTGGGTTGAAGAGGCATGGAATGGGGTCTCAAGCGAAACAATCACAAGGTGCTGGCAGCACACTCAAATACTCGACGAGGAGATGTTCGAATTGGTTGAAAACTTGAGTAAGTTGCGGGCAACGTAGCCGTAGATACATCAACCTTTAAGATAATCCAAACCGATAAATTTGCTCTCGGTGATCTCCTCTGTTTGTTCATGCTTGAGTTGTGCATGGCAGATGCTGTGTGGCATCGGAGATAGATCTCTACGAAGGCTTCTGGCTGGATTCGATCTAATTGGAACCTCTTATTTTTGATGTCTGCCATGTCTTTGGTACTCCATCATATAATATTTTACTGCTGCTAAAATTATGTACTGTAAAAGTCGGCAATGGTGCAACACACGGCAAAGGTGCAACATCGTAAATACACCAGCGTAAATACAATCCACAACCAAAAACAGTGAACACGACACCCCGTCCAAAACCAAATTCAGTTTTTTTTTTCGAGCCCCAAAACAGCGCGAGCCCGCCTTCGACTCCTGCGGATTGATGGCACGTGCGCCTCATCCGCCCAGCGCCGCGCCGCCCCCAGCCTACGCTAGGCGGCAGCGCATCGCAGCCTGGGTCGCGTCGTGACAGCCCAGCACCAGCGTCGCCAACCGCGCTGCCAGCAATGCGCGGTGCGGCAACGGAATTTAACAGAAGAACCCCGTCGCCCACCACGGTAACGCCCTCTCCGGTCGCGCGTGGGAGTGCGACAGTGTCGCCCCGTGCGGTCCCCGTCCCCGTGCGAGCTCCTCGAGCACTGCGTCTTATATCCGTGTGCAGCCCGCGAGACTCAAGTACACGAGCCACAAGCGCACGCACACGAGTCTCGAGCGCACGTACACGGCGAAGCGAGCGCTAATCTACAGTCACAGCGGCACTGCGTGCTTGTGTTTCCTCCCTCTCTGTTCCTCTCTCACAATGTGTCCCACCCACCCATACTTGCTGTCCTTTCGTTCTTGGTTAACGCGGCGGGAGCCGTATGGTCCGTTATAACAGCAGTCCTCCCGCTTTTCGTCGCCACTCACCTTCTAGAAAGCATATGCTATTGCATAGAAACTCCCCCTTGATGTGCACGAATCAAATGACGTGTCGATAGTGACGGCTCTATGTTGAGCAACAAATGCTTGCCCTCTTTAAAATGATACTGTTTTGATCAACTTTTTACAATGTTGCACCTTTGCCGACTTTTACGGTAACTTATTGAGGGAGATGTCTGTAAAGATTTTCAGAATATCAACTCCCATTTTTTATCTCACCAAAGACCCTTTGATTTGATGTTTGAATGATGAAAGCCCATGAGGTTTGAAACCACTCTTTAGTATAATTTCGAGTGTTTGTGGTCCACACATGTTGTTTGATAGTTTATAAATCTAATGTATACAGATCTGAGAGTCACAGAATATGACGCACAAACATACCACAGTGTGACCACACCATTAATCGGAAATAAGCGAGCTTACAGAACTCCCTCGACGCTTCTCGCCGCTCACAACTGAATGTGCGCTGTTGTGGAGAAGTGATCGCATTCTCTCACTCTCTCGAACCTCCCAGACGCTCCTGTGCGCGGAAGGGACCGACCAGCAGACACCACAAGCGTTCCCTTGCTGTAGCAACCAGTAGTGCGCTACTCGTGTGAGCCTCCACCTGTCAGCTGCCTCGCTGCTGTGACCGCACACAAACCAAATTCACACACACACACGTTCTAGAAACCACCACGATGAGTGCGCCAATCGACGACCTGCTCTACGGCGGCGATGACTCGGGCGACGACGAGGAGATGCACGGTGCGTCTTCCTCTCGTGTGTCATTTAGTGTGCGATGATGCGCACACTACGAACAGGACGGAAGGGGAGGCGATCTGACAACGAACCGCGTGTTGTGGTGTCCGAAGCAGATCCCACGTTCAGTGCGACGCCGCTCCCGCTCGCAGTCGGCGGCGCCGCTCCAGGACTCTCTGCGAAGCCCCTGGCTGTGCCTGCGTCTGTGCCAATTGGCGTGGTCGCTGCGTCGGCGCCGCTGGCGGCTGTTAGCATTGGCACGAAGCCAGTGGCGGTCGTTGCTCCGCTTGCAGTGACGTCAGCCGCATCCGGAGCAGTGCCTGCTGTCCACCAGGCTCCTGCTGGGGCTGCTGCTGCTGTATCTTCTGCAACGATAGCAGCACCAACAACAGGTTCGACATGTACAAGAGGCGCTTGTGGGAGAGAGAGGACGAACGAACGCGAGAGGCTGACGAACGAACGAACGTGGTGGTTGGTGCCCATCAGCACAACCAATAAAGGCTGTAGCATTAGCACCGCCAGCCTCGCTCACAGCAGCACCAGCGGCGACCTCTGTGAAGCAGCAGACGCCGGGCTCTGGCCAGCAAATGTTCCAGCAAATGTTTGCGCTCTTGAAGCAGATGCTCTCGCCCGAGCAGTACGCGACGTTCTACACGGAGATGCGCAACGGCAATGGCGTACGTGGCTCACTGATTGGCTCTGGTTGTGACAGCGTGTCGTGCACTGGAAGCTGAAGATGAGTCGGGACTGTGTGGACTGGGTAGAACGACATCAAGTCGATCGTCGACATCATCAAGCGGATCGCAGGCGACGCCATGTTCTCGACCCTCATCCAGAAACTCGACCTCACGCGCTCGTTCCCCACCACGCCAGCTGTAAGCGTGTCCCTTCCCTCTTCTCTTGTGCTCGTGTGAGCGGCGTCGTTGGGAACTAACGCACCGAGTGCTGATGTGTGCACCTCTGCCAGGCGCCAGCGAACGCTGCAGTCAAGATGGAGCCTACCACAGCGCCAGCATTGGCGGCGGCATCCAGTGCGCTTCCAACTGCCACGACTGCTGCTCTGTCGCCTGTGAAGGGCACACCACCGCTTCCCACGGCAGCAGCTCAGCGACCGAACCTTGTGGTGGATCAGTCGCCTACTAACGGCAGCGTCGGGACGCCATCCCTTGCTCCAGTGACAGCTACGACAGTGAAAGCCGAGCCGACACCTGTCCAATCGACAACAACGGTCGTCGCGTCGGTGCTTGCCGCGCCTCCTGTCGCGAACGGCACTGCGGCGTCGCCGTCTGGTGCTGCGGCCAAGAACGAGCAGCTCGAGAAGATTGAGTTTGCCAAGAAGCTCCTCTTCCACGCGTCGACGTGTACGCTCGCGTCCGGCGTGTGTCAGGTGACCAAGTGCGACGACGTGCGACGTGTGTTCAAGCACAGCGTGTCGTGCGGCGGTGCACGCAGTTGCTCGCACTGTGAGCAGCTCAAAGGGCTCGTCAAGTACCACGCGAAGGAGTGTCTCGTTGCGGCGAGCGACCACTGCACGATTCCGTTCTGCGACGGTCTGCGCCGTGCGTACTTGGCCGCAGCAGCCGCGCAGGCCGCGAAGAAAGTGCCGACACCAGCCAGCACGAACGCCGGGTCGAAAGCTGGCGTCACGAGCGACGACGACGATGACAACACGCCGCTGTCGTCTGCTGTGAGCAAAGCGAAGAAGAACGCGGTCAAGGCCAAGTCCCCGAAGGCGTCGCCGACGGTTCGGCCGTCCACAGTGTCGACTGCGCCATCATCTGCGGCAGCGAAGAAGAAGACGCCGACGCCAGCGCCAGCGGTCGGGGCAAAGCCGTCGACAACGACAGGCGCAGCGACAACGACAGCGGTAGCGACGACAACGACAACGACGACAACGGCGGCACCTGCTGGGAGCGCTAGTGTCGCGGCTGGGGGCAAGCCAGCAGCGCCTGCGAAGACTGCGGTGACTGCAAACATGACAGTGGAGTACGGGCGATTGCTCCAACTGATCCTGCACGTCCAGAAGTGCACAGCGACCGTGTGTCCAGTGGGCGACGAGTGCACGGAAGCCAAGTCGCTGTTGCGCGAGATCAACTCGCCGAACGCTCCGGTGCGGTGCTGTGTTGCTGGACACTGACTGCACTGAAAGCCAAGGCCTCATGAGTCAGTCGGTGGTGGTGGTGCTAACATCCGTACGTGTCGTGTCGTTCTCTCTGTGTGCGTGTGTGGGCTGCAGCCGCGAGCAAAGACGTACAAGCAAGTGTACTCGCACCACAAAGTGTGTATCGCAAAGAACAACACGATGAACTGCCCCATGTGCAAGATCGGCTTGCGTCCGATCCTGCAAGCCGATACGAGTCCGCTCGCGTCGCCCGCGTCGGCGCAGACCACGCCTGCGAGCACGAGCAACGCTCCAGCATCGTCGTCGTCGGCAGCATCGACAGCAGCTGGTGGGTCGTCGCCATCGGCTGGGAAGCGGAGCCACAGCGCCGTGACGCCGTCGCCGCGGTCGCCGTCGAAGAAACCGCGCACTGGCGGCGGCAACAGCCGCGTCAAGTCGGCAGCGCCGCTGCCCGACCCGACCCAAAGCACCGACCAGCCCGGCCTCGACCTCGCACAGGCGTCGATCGCAGACATTCGCAAAGAAGCCGATGTGCTCACGCACACGACGATTGACTTACACAGCGAGCGGCGTGCGATGATGGACAGCGCGTTGCGTCGGCGAGCAGGCGCCGGCGCAGACACGCCAGAGCTGCTGCCGTGCACGAAAGAAGCGTGGCTCGAGACCGACTTGTTCCAGCCTGGCGTGCTCCAGGCGCAGATGCAGACGCTCGCACAACGCAGCGGTGTACAGCTCGGTGCGCACTCGAGCGACGTGATGGCGTACGCGCTGAACGAGTATCTCAAGCAAGTGATTGAAGAGATGGTCGCGATCTCCAAGCAGCGCTGCGACGTGCAAGCGCGTGCGCTCGCGCCCCACGACAGTGTCGACGCGACGGCGAAGCACGTCGAAGTGACGGCGACCGACATCCTGCGCGTGAGCTGCGAAGACTCGTTCGCACGGCTGCGACAAGACGACCTCGCACTCCGCGCACAGCTGCTCGAGGACGCGAAGCGTGAAGAGCTGGCGGAGAAGGAGCGTGCAAAGAAGCGCAAGAAAGTCGACCGGAGCAAGCTGAACCAAGAGGAGAAGGACGAAGCCGAGATGGACATTGAAGAGCTCGCGGTGAAGGACCTGAAAGACCGGCTGCTCCAAGACGACAAGGACGGGGTCGTGCGCGTCGACGGCCGCGTGAACGAAAGCATTGCCAGCAAGTTTACGCGCCGCCTCGACCAGCAAGTCGCGCTCGAGGACGCGACGTACTGGCTCGAGAGCCAGAAGCCGTACATCAGCCCGAAGCTCTTTGCCCGCGCCGAGGCCGCGCGGATCGTGACCAAGTCGCTGACGTAATCAAGTACCGGTTCAGCTCGCGCCAGTCAGTCGCAAGACGCTCTCCCCCACCACTCTTCTGCTGTTGTAGATCAGCGCGAGCGTTTCCAGCCGACCCAAACACATGTGGCAATCAATCATTCCCTCAACACGAGAGTTCCAGCATTCCAGCGCCCATTCGTTCGTTACTCGAAGCGCGAGTGGATCTTCACTTCGCCCTTGACCTTCTCTGGGATTGTGATTGGCCGAAATGCGTAAATGTCCGACATGATGACGGCGCTTCCTGTCCGTCATCACACCACACGGCTCGTATCAGCCAAGGAGACGGCTTCCAGCTCACTATATGCACTGCTTTTGGCGCACCTGGGATGAGCGACGAGTCGGCCACGTACACGTCTTCGTCGTCGCGCACTTCGACAAAGTGCGTCCGCTGCTTCACGCCCTTGGACTTGACTTTCGGTGGCGACGGCTGCGAGCGCCCATGCGCGTCCAGCGCCATGTCCATGCCAATGTAGAGCCCTTCGCCAGTCGCGACTGCGATGTGGAACGCGTGCCACGGACACTTGACGGTCACTTTGCCGCCCATTTCTTCAATTTCGCCGTTCAGGAGCGGCCCACCGTGGTCTACACGCGTGGGAAGAAGCGCGAAGCGAAATGGGACACGTGTTGGTCGGACGCAGTCATCACAACAGAGCCGCCACCCAACCCAAGCTTACGATAGCACGCTTGGTCCATGCAGTAGATCTGTCCGCGTAGGTTCAGCAGCATGACGCTGCGCTTGGACGACGGCAGCAGCACACAGCGGCGCGCGCCCTCAGGAAGCTCCTCCAGTTTGCACACGAACTCAAACGTCAGCAGCGCACGCGCAGCCGCGAGCGCTTCGTCCGCCATTTTGTGCGTCTCCAAATCAGGAGTGTGTGTCACTTCGTGCGCTTCAGAAACAGCCCGCTTGCAATCTATTGCCACATGCACCACCAAACTTTCTACTTCACCTGCGATCCTAGCTTGCGTTGGAATGAAAACAAACGCACACACGTAAGCGTGACACCATCTTCCAAGCAACCAAGCAGTTATTATTGAGCTGCTGGTCTCATTGCAATCACAAGCTCACTCAAGCAAGCGGACGATGACGACAACAGCAAGCGGGGTCGACGCCACGGCGCTCGCACGCGTCAGCCGCATGCGCACGCTCTCAGTGCTACTGGACGACGACGCGGGGGTCGACGCGCAGCTGCCGCCCGAGCTGCTTGCGATGTTCGCGCAACGAGACGAGCGCGCAGCCGCCGAGGCGCAGAAAGCGGACGCCCAACGAGTAGTTGAGTTCGAGTGCGTCGAGTGCCGCGCGCACGCGTCCGAGGTCTTCTGCGAGCAATGTCACGACTACTTTTGCGAGCTCTGCTTTGGCGGCCAGCACCGCAAAGGCAACCGCACGACGCACACGTTCCAGCCGCGTCTCGCGCCACCGACTACGAGTGGGAGCGTTCAAGACGTGTCCCGTGATGATGAGCAGCGGCTGGTGAGCGAGAGAGACGGGGCGAAGGACGACGAGGACGTGGAGGAGGACGAAGAGGAAGACGACGACTCGAGTGAGGTGCGTGTGGTAGTAGTACATGGCGTATGGTGGGCGACAGGGGGCGTGTGGCTGACTGACGGACGGAGATTGGTTATGGCTGGCTATTGGCTATTGGCTGCTCTGTTGATGGCGCTGGCTCGACACACACTCTCCCACAAGCAGGACGACGACGAGGAGGACCTCGAAGGTGACTCGGACAGCTCGTCGCCTCGCCGCACACACTCGCGTAACCTCTGTGACATGGTCGGGCATTTCTTCCTTGGTGCAGGCTACCCGTCCGCGTCTTCGGTCCCGCGGCTCAAGGACACTGCTGCTGCCAGCACAGCGTCGTCGTCGCACAAAGGAACAACCGGTTCGAGCTCGACCTCCAGCGCCACCTCGATGCTCGAGCGCGCCAAGTACATTCCCGTAAGGCTGACGTACGAAGAGCGCAAACTGCTGCGCACGCTCGAAGCGGCGCTCTCCGTGAGCACGTACACGGACAAACTGGACACGCTGGCGCTCCTGGCGTCGCCAGCGAAGCGCGTACGGCTGCAGCTGCAGCACATTGTCGGCTTCCTCTCGGGCCTCGCAGTCGCGTCCGACTACCGCGTCGGCCAAGCAGTGCTGGACGAGCGCAACTTTAGCGACCACAAAGTGTTCTTCCAAGAGCTCTTTGAGCTCGGGCGGCGGTACAAGATCATGAACCCAGAGAAGATGCGCGATGGCGAGTACGGGAAGCTCATGTACTTGCTCCAGGACGCCATGAGTCCAGCGATTCAAGACCTGCTCGGGTTCTCGTGCCACGCCAAGATCCGGACTGTGTACGACGTGCTCGCAGACGCAGAGGCGCTCAGTGTGCTGAGCGACCCGCAAGTGGAGACAGCGACGATGGTCGTGACGCCGGACGGCAAGTCCCGGTCCCAGATCCAGCGCCTGATCCTGCAGAAAGAGCGCGCGGTGCGGGCGCTCACGGCTGCGTACGCGAGCCGCCGCCTCTCACGCGACACGCTCCAGCAGTGCCTCTACTCGATCGCGGACAACAACTATCACCTCTACTTTGAGCGCGACCCGATCGACCGCACGATCACGCTGCTCACGACGCACTTTACGCCCGAGAACGAGACGAGCGGAGACGACACGTCGTCGTCGAACTCGCTCGCCATCGTGAGCGGCAACGACGGCGCGCGGCTCTCGCACTCGCACGCGCGGCAGTTCCACTACGTGCTCCAGTCGCTCACGCTCTGGCGCGAAGTCGCGCACGACATGTTCCGGCTCTGGTGCCTCACAGACGACGACTTGCTGCTGGCTACCGCCGCTGACAGCACTGCGTACACGCTCGCTGACACAGGCCAGGGCCTGCACCGCGTGCAGCCGGCGCCGCGTGTCGCACGGGCGATGCACGTGATCCTCCACAGCACGCAGCGACGGCTCGGCCACTGGGTTGGCTCGAGCGTGATCCACTTGGGCGACAAGAACGTCCCGAACGCGCTCATGTTCATCGACAAGTACACGCAAGTGGGCCACATCTTACGGCCGGTCGTGAAGACTGTCGACAGTGTCGACGCGCTCTGCGCCGCCTCGAGCAGCCTCCGACAATACGTCGACACGACGTTCGGCGGCCCGGCGAAGCTCAAGCGCGCAGTGCTCGCCGACTTTTTCCGCGAAGCGTTTGACGGCAGCGGTGCTGACAACTTCTTTGAAGCCGGCTCGTGCATCGACGGCCGCCTCACGAGCGCTTGGAACTGGTGCGCGAACCTGCACACGAAGCCGTTCTTTCCAGTGTTTAAGCTCGCGGGCTTTGTCGGCTTTGACGGCAAGTTTGGCTAGCGAGAAGAAAACGAGGGAGACCTCTTCTGGAGCTGCCAGTGTCGGCCGAGTGGTAGAGTGACAGCAGCTCGTGATGGAGGAGCGATAGAGGACGGTGGGCGTAGTAGTGGAGGAGCAAAGACAGTCTGGAAGAAGGGTAGGAAGATATGAAAGCAAGAGCGGACAATGAACGCCCGTGGGAAGGAAGATGTGGCGCTGTCGGTGCTATATCTGCAGGTGGGCGAGGTCGAGGGAGCTCTCGAGCACCGAGATGTGCGCGCAGAGGTCGTCGATATCTGCGAGCGCTGGTCGCACGCGGCGTTTCCAGAGCTGGAGCTCGTACCGGTTGAGCACGACGCTGTCTACAGCATCCCGGTCTCTGCTGTCGCTCTCGCTCTCTAGCGCAACGTCCGTCCCGTCCTCTTTCTCCTCCGTCTCGGGCCTGACGAGGTGCTGGTCCTGGACGATCTGGAGCCACACGTCCGTTGCTGAGTCAAAGAAGTCCACGTACGCCCTGTCGCGCTCTTCGTTGCGACGCCACCGCCAGGAGCGGAACCGGCGACGAAAGATGCTCGTGAAGAGCAGCTGACGCTTCTGGTCGCTCGTCCACTCAGTCGCGAGCGCTTGGCGCGTGGCCAGAACGTCGCTTCCGTACTTGCGTGCGAGTCGAAGCGCGAGCTGCACGCCCTCGGACGAGACTGCGAGTCGGAAGCGCACGCTGATCGCAGTCGCCACTTTAAGGAGGTTCCCGAACGCTGGGTCGGACGACCTCGCGTTGTAGAGCACACGCACGAGGTTCCCAATCTCCTGCGGTCCGTCGAACATCCACAGCGGCCAGACCCGGCGGAGCGAGTGCACGAGACGGTGCACCCGCGGCTCGTACCGGTACTCGACGCCAAAGACCTCGTGCACGTCGGCGACGTTGCCGAGGAAGAGCTGCACGAAGCGGTTCGCACCGACCACGTCGCTTGGCAATTCGCCTTTGAAGTTCGGTGTCTGCGTTGTGTTCGCTCGGAGTGGCGACGACGAGGACGACGACGGTGGGTGGTCAGTCAGCAAGAGAAAGTCAATGACGTCCTCGTACCCAAGCCGCACAGCGATGTGTAGCAGCGTGTCGCCGAGCACGAGCTTCCCCTGTTCGACAGCCATAAAGAGCTCCATCTTCTCGTCGGTGAGCGCATTCTGCTGCTCTTCGCGCTCGAGCGAGTCGGTGATGGTGTCAATGTCCACTTGCTCGCGCATGATAATGTCCAGGTACGACGCGCGCGAGAGCTTGCGAGCCACGATGTAACGAATCGAGTGCGTGAGTGCGTCGAGAGCAGTCGACAGCGAGCAGAATACGTCAGACCAACGATGTTTGTGAGTCACCTGGAGCGCATTCAACGCCGGATCGAAGCAGTGCCGGAGTGCGTTAAGGTCGCATCGATATGTTGCCAGCACCTGAGTACAGACAAGTCACCATCCTGTGAGTTCATAGACACACACCATGTGCGAGCAGGAACCCGACAGCCAGAGTACCATCCGACGGAAGCGTAGCGCATCTTCTGCGGGAGCACTGTGCGTTTGTCCCATTACGCTCGCGTGGATCTATGAGAGGACGCGCCGTTACGAGTACACCAACAAACTGATCGGGTTTGAGCGGACAGCAGTGTTCACTGGGACGTGTCCTCAAGCGCCAGTGTGGCATTGTCCGAGAGCGACCTTCGCGTCCAACGTGATGCCAACCATCAGCCCCGGACCACACACGTCCGTCGGGTACTTGTCGGGTGTCTTGAAACGTTCCACCCCAGCGAAGAGCTGCACATGGGGGATCACGTATGCTCCAGCACTTGCTCGTCTGAGTTAGCGATCGCAGCAGCGCATGAGACTGAGTTCCCTACTAGGAACTACGTACGTGCCTATCACCGCACCGGAGGCCTGGAGTACAATACTCTCCATCGTCAGCCACCCATCACTACTCGGCAAAGCCACACGTGGCGCGAGAGCATCAAAATGGGTTACCCCCAACCCTCAACGCACGTCCCGGTCGGTTAGCTCCTTGCGACTGGCAATCGCGCTCAATGGGAATCCGTTGGCGATGCCCTTGGCGATGCCCTTGGCGACCAACCAGAATGTCTGGACCCACGCCGACGCACTCATCCGAGCAGATGAGCGATGCTCGCTCGTACTGCCGACTCCGGTTTGCTCATGTCCAGTCAGTCGAGTACTGCGAGCGAGTGCGAGAAGCTTTGTCCGACCGTAAGGCGCACATGCGGACCACAAACACTCGAAGATGAAGACGCACCTCGGTTGCTATCGTCCTGAGGCAGTTCTCCGAATACAACGGGTCCAGACACCACTGCTGACTACATCGCTCTGCGCGTGCAAAACAAGACCAATCGCGTTAGTGTTGTTTGCCAGCGGCCTGAGGTATTTCGATGATCCCGTCGTCATTCTCACCTTAGTTGTCGAGGTCGGGGCACTGAGTCAGGGTACGCTACAATCGTCACGCCAGTCATTTGAACTGGCATCTCTACAAACCAAAGTGAGCAAGTAAAACGCACCATGACGTGCGTAGCACAAGCGTAACGACACGCGGTGGCTGTGGCTGAAGTTCGGTGGCACACCCGAATGAGTGAGTGACATGATTGAGTGGCAGCTTCAACCTGGATGCTTGTTTCGCTTGTCGAGATAAATATCCATTTTATGATTTTACTCTGCTTTTATCACTAAAAGAAAAATGTTTTTACAAAAAGAATGCGTGCAACAATCGGGACTCGACGTGGTGCGAACAGCCAGGGCTGGCCAACTCCATCTCGCGATGCGAGCGACAAGCTTCCATGAGAGAGAAGCACAAGCGACGAACTCCAAGCGAGCGAGCAAGGGATGAAATGAAATGCTTGTTTTGGATTATTGTTTTGTAAAAAGAAAAGCGAAAAAAACGGTTGAGTGCAGAACCTGCAACGTTAATAACGCCAGGTTGCTCGTTGTCCAACATGGCTTCACGCGACGACCACCACGAGTTCTTCATGCTGATGCCAGCTCACCAGCCCACCACGATCGTCCGTCCACCCTTCCGTCCTTCCGTCCACCACTCGCTTTCGATCGGAGCGCTTCCGATCAATCGACCGACTACGCGCGACGAGCGCGTTCTTCGCAAATGAAAAGACTCGACAGCCTCCCGTGTCGGCCTCGCGATCCATACACGCGCGAGAGAAATCAATGTCGCCATCGTCGTCGTCGATCGCGGCTCGTGAAGTGATAGTTAGCAAACACGAGTCGGTCACCGCCCGCCGCGAATGTGCCGCATGCCGTTGCCGCCCATGCCGCCGCCCCGCATGCCACCCGGGTGCTGCTGGTGCTGGTGTTGGTGCTGTTGCTGCTGCATCTGCCCGTGGCCGAACCGCCCGCCGCCGCCGCCAGCATGATAATTATATTCACTGTTACCACCACCAGGCGCAGTGGGGGGCAGCGCGTTGTAGTCGTGGATGTACAGGCACGCATTGCCGTGCTTGCAGCCTCCAGGCGTGGGGAAGTAGATGCACGGCAGCGTGAACGCTGCTTTCTTCCGCTTCGTTGAGATCGGAGCGTCCGGGAAGCTCCCCGCACCAGGCGCTTTGCGCTTGCCAAACATGGACGGCGCTTGCATCTGCTGCTGCTGATACGATGGCGGGCGATTGTACGCGTCGTTGTACGACGGCTGCAACTGTCCATACGGTGATGCGGCACCATAACTGTTGGTGTACGCACCGCCGCCACCCACAGGCGCACCGTAGCGCTGCTGGTGGCGACGCTGCTCCAGAATCTCAACCACGCGGCCGTCTGGGATGCGGTTCCCATTGCGTTGCGCCTCGTCGTACACCTGCGGCAGAATGTCTTCGTTCTCGAGAAGCAAAGCGATCGTGCTCTGTTTCAGCGGACCCAGCGCCTCACGAAGCGCGCGGTCCTCGTCCGACTCGGCGCCGTACATCTGCGGCTGCTGGGTTTCGAATGCTGGCACACTGTTCGCCCCGTCCGCGTTTACCTGATAATCACCATGAAAGCAACCGCGTCAGTCATCGAGATGGGCGTCCAGTTAACCCACACAGACACACAGACAAGCTCAACAACGTACATCGGACAGCGGGATCGAAATCGGAGAGACGCGCTGGAGATCGTTCGCGCTCGGCTCCCACTCCTTCGGCGACGGCGGCGGCACTTCGCCGTCCAGTACAAGGTACTCCATCTCGCGACGCGTGCGTGCGCGCTGGATTGAGACTTCGTCGGAGGCCACTGGATGGCGCCGCTTCTCGAGCGCATCTGGGAGCCGCACGAGCGCAGGAACCGACCACTCGTGCACGATCGCTACTGTAAACGCGTCGTGCTCTTTGTGCGACTTCATCGCGTTACGTTCGTTCGCGTGCTCGCGCAGCTTGGCGTCACTGAAGCTCTCGTCGCTCTGGTTCGGGTCGTGCAGGATCAGGTCCCGCCACGATTCAATCAGCTTCACCTTGACGAGCTCCTGACCAGCCTCGTCCGCCCACCGGATCTTCTTGGTGACCGTGGCTGTCACGGCGTTGAAGCTCTGGATCGTCGGCAGCGCCATCGCAAACTCAGTCGGCTCTGTGACAGCAGGCGGCGGGCTCTTGCTCAATGGGCCTGTCGACGACACTCTGCTCTCACTCTTAGTCTCCTTCGCAGTCGCCTTGGGCACCAACGTCTCGCTCTTGACCTTCGCAGCAGCAGCAGCCTCAGCCGCAGCCGCAGCATCCTTAGCAGACTTGCGTTGCATTAGATTACCGATTAGATCACTCGACTTGGACACCGCAGCGCCACCGCCGAACGGGAGACGCTCAAGGCGTTTGATTGTGCGCCTTTTCGCTGGCGTCAGCTTGGTTGGTGGAGAACTCTCGCCCTTCCCAGCCGACGAGGAGGAGGATGAAGAGGAGGAGGCCGGGCCTCCGGACACGGCCGACATGCCAGTCGCGGTGACAGTAGCACTGGCCGACGCAGCTGACGAGGAAGACGAAGTGGACAACAACGGAGTGCTCGACACTACGGATTTCGTCGTCGGGGTCGCCACGGGAGCCGCAGCGGCAGCTGCTTGCGCCTTGGCTTTCTCGGTAAACTTGTTGCGCCAGAACTTAAGCAGGTCCTGGGCCGAGCGCCGGACCTTCTCTTCGCGCGCGCTCTTGCGCAAATTCACAATCGGCTCGTTGATCTTCGCCTGCGTGATGCTCGGGAGCTGGAGCGGGAGCGCCTTGAGTACGTCGAGCAAGAGCACGAGCAGGTCCGTGTGGTTCCACTCGATCGCCTCTTCGAGCCAGCGCTTCGCGAGCCGCAGACCACCGCGCTTCTCGAACGCAGCAATGGACGCCTTTGCAAGCTTGACATCGGTAGCCAGCGCAGTGCTGCGCAAGATCACGAGCACCAGTGCTCGCTCTGGCTCTGTCTTGGCGCTTGTGAGCAGGTCCAGCAGACGTGGGACGTTCGCCACGGACGAGACGCAGAGCTGCGCGTCAATGAGCGCCAGTAGCGCTTCCTCTGTCGCGTTTGACGCTTCGGTCTCGCTCGCAGTCGACTGCCATGTAAAGTTCTTCAGCACGCTCGTTGCCTGCAAGCGACAGATACAAGATGACGGAATGAACAGCAAGGAGCGCCCAAAAGACCGTGTGAGAACCCAGTAGCAGCAAGAGGAGGAAGAAGAGACCAGACGACTGATGGGTAGCGCGTTCGTACCGCAGTAAGCTTGGCAGCGCTGGCGTCGTGGGTCTTGTACGAGATGGCGGGGCTCGCAGAGTCAGTTGAATACCCTGCAAAGAGCGCTGGTGCTGGCTCTGGTGTCACGGGGGCGTCAAACAGTTGTGGGTACGCGTCCGAGGGGGTCATCTGGAGGTCCATGCTCATGGCTGTGTTCTACTTTGACAAGACGGCACAGTACACGGGAGCACAGTTGTCAGACTCAGAGCTTCACTTGCGACTGCACGCTCGCACTCTTAGCACTCGCACACACACGCCACTCGTGTGAGTTCACATGAAGCCACGCTGCACTCGAGACTCTGAAGACCGCGTGAGCGGCTTCCAGTGCTCGCGAGAAGAAGAAGGGAAGTGCTCCTCTTCCACCTCGAGTGACAGTATCAGCTATGGCCGCTTTGCTCTGCCACGAGCTCTGACGGCCAGGGAACTACCAGTCGATGTGTGAAAGTGCGTGTGCATGCGTATGTGCTCATGCGATCATGAATGAAGTGCGACCATCTAAATGTACGAGCGAAAAATGAGCGGCATTTACCTTCTTCTGCTTCTTTTCGCCACGGAGAAACGAATCGAGTGATCGAGAAGAGTCGCTCAGTCGAGAACGGGTTGAACGGACCGGTCGGGTCGTGCAGGGGGAAGAGAGGGAACGGGCGAGGGGAATCGGCCGAACTCTCGTGCACACGCAGTCGCGTGATAGGACGGTTGTCTAGAGGAAACGTCGACCAAGCGAACGCTGTGCTCTCGTCTTCTGCGTCTTACGAGAAAGGGAGGAAGAAGAACGCACTGCGGGAAGGCGGGCGTGCAAAGGCTAGAGAGGGGGGTTGCCGCCACTGGATCGCTCTGCTCTCTCTCGAGTATAACAGCACACGTGCGCACACACACGCGCGAAGTGTGAAGGTGGTGGAGAAAGAAAGGGGGAGAAGCCGCTCGCTCGCCCTCTCTGTGGCTTTTGCCTGCTGTCGGTTGCTTCTTCGCAAATGCTCGCGTTTCCTTTCCGAGCGCCTGCTCGCTTTTGTCTGGATGTGATGAAGGGAGGAAGCCGACGCATACAAACGGCAAGAGAGATCTTGCTGCTCTTGGCAAATGCATGGTCCAAGTTTGGAGCCAGCCGACAACTTGTTGTTTGTATCGGTTACAGCAAGTGAGACCGGACCATCAAAACCATCATGAACCGGACCGACCTTGGGTCTCTCTATATGGAAATATCCCGTTATAAGAATTTTCTAGACATTTCGGAAAAATATACATTTTTCACATTGGAGCTCAGTGAGACTGAACAGTCAAGCCACAATCACGCTCAACAACGTCTTGCAGCGTTTTTCAACAGTGTCGATCCATTCGACGAGCACTTTGTCAGTGACAGCGCCACACATCTGGTGAGTGGAATACCGATCGGAAGCATGGGCTTTGGCGAAATAAATGGGCATGGTGAACGGAGGCAGCGTGGCGACGATGATGGACTCGCTCTTTTCAGAGACGACAACTTTGTCGAATCTGACAGAGCTGGTGCAGTGCTGAGAAGAAGAAGAAGAAGGGCGAACGTCGGCCGTCTGAGAAGGTCTCGAGCTCCGAGGGCCAATCTTCCCCCTTGCTGTGTTTTCGGATCGGACGACAGCTTCTAGCGACACTCGATATCAACAGCCACAGCGACCACTACAGGTAACAACAACACCAGCAACAGCTTCACCAACGGCATTAACGACAGCAATGACAACATCGACAGTAACGACATCAACAAAAGCAGCGATTCTATCGACAGCAACGACAGCAACGACACCATCGACAGCATCGACAGCAATGACAACAACGACAGCAACGAAACCAGTGACACCAACAAAAGCAACGATAGTAACGAAACCAGCGACACCAACGACATCAACGCAGCTGCCGCCACTGTTCGAGAGTGACTTCAAAGCCGTCGCTCGTCTCTTGCTGTCGGTGCCAGATATGCTCACAACGTACCACGTGTCTCCCCACGAGGACGTCGACGTCGCATT
>JAASGD010000778.1:0-16708 GCA_023334115.1 Globisporangium megalacanthum | reverse complement strand
GTCCAATCCAAGTTGTCCCTATCATTTTGTCGCGTCCTAGAATAATGGCTGTCACTTCAAATGACCGTCCTGAGCGACCACTTGCTCGTTTTGTACTCAAATTACATCACAAAGTAGAGCGCGTCGCATTCTATCATCCCCCAAAAAATCACGCTCGCAAACACAGTTTTAGAGAAAAAATCAACTATTTTCTCATTTTTTTTATCATCTCCCTAACTTTTTGGCGCGCACTGTACGTCGGAATCACTGGCTTTCGCTACACGCATACCCTTATCATTCTAATTGGTTAGAACTGGGCAAATGGTTTCATGTGGTTGGTTGAAGTATCGATCTCACCACTGATTGGCTGGCACCTATCACACAAACGTTTAGTATGGTATGATAAACGATGATATTCGTGCGTATCATGCAGCTTCGAACTATTCTCTAATTCCCACTCGGTTCCAACTTTATCCAGATAAATCCAAACAAGTTTTGCATGAATGTAAATAATGTTATCCAGAATAGATGATTTATTTCTCGCGCTCCCGGCCCTATCGGACCTCTGCGTTCAGGACGAAGGGAATCATGAACTGTAGATACAACATGTCTTCATCCAAGCTCTTAAAATATCTGTAAATTCGCTTGTGGTCTTGAACGTCATAGATTTGAAATGCCGACACATTAGCACGAAGAGCACAACGAGACGATTTGAAAGATCAGCTGGGCTCTTACAAATGTGGAGTCTAGGTAAAGTTACAGCGCAACAGTTGGCCACTTCAATTAACCCCCCATCTACCACGGAAAGTGATCGGCCAGCCCGAAAAAACGACATGTGTTACGTAATACATGTGGACTTTTGAGAATATCTTATTTTCATTATGCTCGCGTTAAAGTGCGGCGCCTGTGCTTGAAGAACGCGATAGACCACTTTGGTGCATAGTCGTCTCCGACAGCCTTCCTACAACATGTGACCTTTTACACGTTGGATATGACCGATATTCCTTTGTTTTTGCATTCGAGATGTTGGACGTACAGGATGTTCAAAATGACCCGGCTAGCAAAAGTCCCACATTTTCGAGCAAAATGTGAGCTCTTTCTGCGATCTCAAGCGCGTGTCATCATGTGAAGCGAGACAATTGTGCGAAGAAGTGGCAACGTGAGCAAAGTGTGTCGTGTTTGATGGTGCCAAAGGCTCTGAGAACGTGAACACACATAGACGAATCGCTCACTGTACCACCAAAGCGCCCTCGCTACCACTCGCAAATGTCTAAAAAAACTCAGGCGAGCCGCTTGCCGCCTCATCGCCACCACTCGCTGTGGCCTCGTTGGCCACAGTCACAGTCTCGCTTTCACGCTCGCTCGCGTCTGGCACGCACTTGTCGCCCTCGTCCTGCACGGCCGCGTCCGGCGCTTTCTCCTCCACGACGACTCCCGCCGCGCTCTCCTTCTTGACGACGCTCGCCGCGCTGTCCTGCTCATCGACCTAAGGCTCGCGCCATTCTTGCTAGTCCACGACGCGCTGGTTCTGCTCGACCACGGCGCGCTCGCTCTCCCCGTCCACACGATCCTCTTCCTGCTGGTCCACGCGTTTGTCTCGCTGCTAGTCCACGCGTTTGTCTCGCTGCTAGTCCACGCGTTCGTGTCCCTGCTGGCTCACGCGGTCTTCTTGCGCCTCCGACTCGTCGTCCAGCTCCTCCCCCTCCTCGTCGTTGTTGCTGGCGACGCCCTTCCGCTTGCGCTAGCCGAGCGCCCGCCCTGGGCGGCGGAGCTGGATGCCGTGTCCAAACGAGGACGACGGGCGAGAGTCGCTGTTGTCCCAAAGGATATGTCAAATTTCGTGGCAGGTAAGTGCGTTCCCTGTACCATGAGAACGCCCTTTATTGCAAAGAGAGACTCTGAAATCACATGAGAAGAGCAAGACACACACGCACGCAAAAACGAACACGCACACGCACCTCGCTGTCCGCGACTGCATTACCCGCAATAGTACTTTGTCGCGCTCCTCTCTCCGCCATTCGTCGTAAGGATTGAACATACCTTGCATTGCCACAAGCGGCGCCTGCGAATGCCGTCCATAACTTGGTAGTCGGGACACTCCAAGAGCTCGTGCAAGCGCCCGACCGGTCGCGTCATCGCGTCTTGGTGCGACGAGCTGGTGTTGTTTGAGTTTGCCTGTTTGCAGCGCACGCACACACACACTCTCAGAGCACATACATAGGAGCGAGAAAGCAACTCAGCACGCACACTTTAACGAAATCGTCCTCCGTCACCGCGAGGAATCTGGCGTGGCTCTGAACTCGCTCGCCTCGCTCTTTCCGGACTCGCAGTAGACGATGTACGCGTTGACAATCGCCATGTCCACGAGCCCGAGAAAGATGCTCTTGTTGTCCTTCTTGAACGGCATCGCGAGCTACAGACTGTATCTCTGGAGACAAAGTTGGTCGTGTACATCTACCCCGCCGATCCATTTTTGGTATTCCCGCACCTTGGACGGGTAGGGGACGACTTGATGCTCTCCTCCTGTCACTCGGCGCTCTGCATCCATAACCATACAACATGTCAGTTTCACAAATGTTGTACATACAACATGTCAGTTTCACAAATGTTGTACATACAACATGTCGGACACAGCGATTTTCAAAGAGCACGCACCACAAGTCTCCATCTCCTTGCTTCCTCCAATCGCGAGGATCTGCACGGGCTTGTTGTACCACCAAACGAGCCCAGGTATCTGCGTGCAGATCTTCGCGACATCGAACCGCGTGGTCCGACGCGGGATCTCCGCGGGTCGCGAGCGTCGGCGCTCTGTCACGTCGCCCTCGAAGCCGAGTCGACTCGCCATGATCGTCCCCACGGTGTACACGTTTCGGTGGAGAAGTTGGAGAGCAAGCTGGTCCGAAGTGTAGAACTGATGGGTGATGACCACGTGGAAGACGCCGTCCACGGTCGGTGGAAGCACGGTCTTCAGATTCCTCGTGAAGGCTGCAGGTCCGGTGTTCGGGTCGACCGATGAGACAGCTCCGCCACCGCCAATGTCGCTTGCGTGTTGTGCCTTACCACAGCAGATCTCCAAGCTGTACGTTCAACATGTGCGAAATCGGAAAAGTCAGCCATGTCGCCCCGTACAACATGTTTAACTTTGCCAAAAAAGAGGCTGCGGTGACCCTTGGGGTCACGGGGGCGGACATGCAGACATGCAGACGTGCAGACAAACCCAACGCAACCACACAGGTACAGGTACATGCAGCACGCACTGGAGACAGTACGCGGCCTCTGCACAGCACGTCATGAACAGCTACGTTCCCCATTTGTGGGGCTTGTCCTTCATTTACATCCGCGTCTGGTTGTAGCGTCTGCGGCTCGGCAACATCGCTTTGTCGAAACCCAGCAACGCCGGTGTCCGAAAGCCCTTTTGGAACGTGCGTTGCAGCACATTTACCACGCTCCGCAACTTCCACGCTCGATCAGGAGTAGCCGTTGCGTCACCGTTATTGGTAAAGTGGAGGTTGTGCATCACGAACTGGAAGCGATTGCGCGGCATGTACCGCCGGAATGTTCCCGGAGCCACTGCACCGGTTGCTGTCGTCGCCCATTGATCCATGAACTGCTGGGAATGCGGGTTGAGCATCCGAGCCACCAACACCCGAGACAGACCACGATCTCACGAGCCTGCACGTCCTTCTGCTTCGATTTGATCTCAAAGAGCTTGGCCTTAGGCTTCTGGTGTCCCTCGCGCTGACGTTCGAACAGCTTGTCCACTCGGTTCGGCAACTGCTGTGCCCTGTACCGGTTCGTTTCACGAGCGATCTTCTTCCGCAAAGAGCGTGGCATGAAAAACAGGAAGGGAGACAGTGGAGACTCCGAGTTCGCGATCAGAGCGTTCGTCGGATCGCTCTCGCCGGAGAACAGTCCAGCAGCATCATCATCGGCACTGACGACTCCGCCACAGTCAGCGTTAGGTGTTTGCGATGTGTCTGGCTCGCGTCTGTGTGGTTTGGTCGGCGTAGTCGTTGGTGTAGCGTCGTCGGTCGCGTTATCGTCGGCGGCGCATCTGTCGTCGGCTCGCTTTTGCTTCATGCTCTTGCGAACAGCTGCCAGCTGCTGAACCCCCTCCGTTTCCGCAGCGTCTGCATTAGCAAGTAAGCGCGTGTGCTTCGCGGCGCGCACTGCTTGCACCTCGGCCACCAAGCGCTTCGCCCCTGCCACTCGCACCTTTGTTGCTCCCGTCGGTCGCGGCGGCACCATCATTGGCACCACCATGCCCTGCGTTGCCACGGTTTGCTCACTCTCGCTCTCCGACTCTCCGTCCTCATCATCGTCAGTCGGCGCCGCCCTCTTCTTACCCTTCCCTACCGGTGGTGCTGCTTTCCGTTTTTGTCCTATTTTTGTGACAGCAGACCACAGCATCTTCCGATACAAGGCAGAGAGAAGGGTCGGAAATGTAATCTGGATATTTCGGGGTGTCTGTCGAGGACAGATATTTCTATACAAGTCATAGATTAGTCTACCACTCAGAACAAGCAACAATTTCGACAAAACGCACCATTTATGGCTGATTACTATGTGAATATATGAATGTGGCATGAATGTTCCCTGTACGAACTTAATTTTAGGAGATGTCTTCCGAGGACAGGCGTAGACCTCTGGGGAAGACTTGAAATTATTTTGAGTTTCTAATTTTTCAAGAAAAATTCTCCACATATCTAAAAAAGGTCGCTTGAAGGTTACCCGAACGGTCAAAAATCAAAAAATATTTTTGAAAAGGTAGACCAAGTCAGATCTCTGAATAGCTCTGGATATTTCTAGAGAATACTAAGAGAAAACCTTTTGGCATACTGCCGAGATTGACGAGGCTAGACATTCAAACGAAGCTCTTTGGATTACAAGCAGGACCATTCAAATTCATTTTCTGTCTGATGCGCACCAGCCTAGCTATGGCGATTGCAAAATCTTATAATCTGGCGGCCCACCGAAAAATTATAATTTTTTTCTTCTGGGTCATTGAACTATTTGGGGCCAAAATGAAGCAGAAAGGACATGAGTTCAAACAACACCTCACAATCCTGCAATGTATCTCATCCAGGCTAAACCAGGACGTACAAGCTGCTTTCATAACTAATGCTCAGCAGCAGTTCTAGCGACCAAAACTTGCATGTCTTGCATCACTTACCTTCAATATCGTCAAGAAGACCGAACGCATTTCAAACTCTCCCAATCTAATTTTTTGAAACCACTGGCACCTAAAAATGGTAATTTTCGAGTCATCACGATTTCGTAATGTTTGAATGACGCCGCATATAGTGTTTTGCAAAGCCTGCAAACACATTCGTATATTGCCTCACGACAGGGGAATGTGCACACACATTTTTGTTGTGTTTCAACAAGAATTGACTTTTTTCGAAAATTTTCGGCCTCCACACAAAGACTGGATGTTAAGAGATGTATTAGACCGTGTTCGAATTTCGCTACTCCAGCCTGTTTTTACCGTCCAGCGTGGATCGACAGTTCCCACTTCTTTTTGAACATTGTACATGGGTTTTGCAAACCCGCTCGATTGCGCGTCTCCATTTGGAGCTGAAATACATGTTTTGGAAAACGTTTGGCCAGATTACAAGCTGCTTCTCGTTGGCTCGCCGTGCCCGCGTCCAAACAGCTCGATGCTTGCGCACGCTGGCAAGCGCGCGCCAGCTCGTTAAACACTATATCAACTCGCATCGACCGCACACATCCTACCCAGCCCCCGCCGTACTTGAATGCCACCGCTGTCTGTCAAGCCTTCGTCATTACTAGTCAACTGTCAAATTCCCTTCCCGCTCCACCGCCTCCCTCTATCCACCGTGTATGTGCTTATCGCTTTCGCATCCTTGTTCGCATCCACTATTCCACTGTTGTATGCGACGTTCGCTCGATACATAGCAAATCGACTTGATGTCTAAACGAATAAAAAGATGGGCATGGAAGGGGGGACAAACATTTGCTGCTGAAAATGTATCTCGACACGAGTAACATGCCCATCTATCGGCGCGGCAAAGGGACAAAGACGAAGGGGTGGGAGTTCGTGGCGGACGGGTAGGGCAAGCGAGGCGTTCACTACGATTAAGGTATTAGCTGGAACGACTTTGAGGTGTTCATTTGTGACCTACTGTACTAACCCAGCGTTTCACTCGTGCATGTCAATGTTGAACAAAATACTCTCTCCTCGCGTTTGAGTTTGACCCGTTCAAACGGATTTGTGCGATGGGTGGCGCCGGGTGGGATACAGTGAATTGAAGACCCGTGGTGGCCGATGAGACGTGGGCCAGCCTGCAAGAGACTACTCCTTGCAACGGTTCGCTACATTCTTGTCTTCGAGAACAACTATTTGTTTATTTTGGCGCCTGCAGTGAGATTGCGGGCAACGTGCGCGCCACAGCACGAGAGAACAGGAGTTCAGCGCGTTTGCGGATGGTGAGGTCGACGCAATTCTGGGCTCATTTGAGGAGAACATTTGTGGAAGAGCACCAACCGGCGACAATCAGCATGACGACACGGCAGACGACGCTCTTTTGATGTATAAGCCCGATCCCCCGCCGTAATTAGCCCGCCACGCGCAAGAGAAGCGCCTTCGTGACTGGCGAAAGAAGGCGGCGCGCAATATTCTCACAAACGAGACACATGCGAGCATCATGCAGGTCGCGACGCAGTACTTTGCTATGAAATCAAACAACCCAATGCGCACCTCGAGAAGGAAAGCAACTGCAACTCTTAAACAACACGTTCGAGTTCATTTACTTGCTCATGCCGCATCGTACCTGCAATTTCGCCTCGCCACTGGTGAGCCCTTGGATAGTCGGCAGCAACATTGGATTGGTCGCCCCTGTCCTCCAAGCTCGGCGAGTCAGCGTCGCTGATGTCAGCGCCGTGGTCTGCCAGCGCGTGGTGGCGGATGAAGTTATGCTCACACGTGCTCGCTATAACAAATTCTTTCACTACCACCAATTCAGACTCAGACGTCGCTCACAATCCCCAAAACCTTCTCTTCAGTGTTCATATTGGCACGCTCGACAATGTCTCGCGCTTGAGGTGCCATAGATTGAACAGCTCCTTTGGCAAGTCTGGTCACTCGCCCTTTACACCCCGATCACACAGACGGAATGGTATAAATCGGCCGAGGTGCAACATCACAAAAAGTCGAAACACATTGAAAACTTGATTGCGTAATAGTTACAAATACACACTTCGAATGAGCGAAAATACAAATAATAGGACAAAGTCTCGTCCCCTAATAGTGAACGTGGCCGAGTGGATGGGAGGTGGTGTGAGAAGGAGGTGGCGACGGACGTGTAATGGAGGTTCATATTTTTAGTGGCGGTGGATGCGGTGCCAAGAAGAGTACGGCAGGCGATTGAATGTGATGTTGTGTGCGTGGACGTGTGCGCGGACGTGGTTGAGACGGTCCGGTCTGGGACCGCGTCATCGTCGATTTCGTCACGAGTTCGGCTTCAGGTTCAAGTTTGGACTCGGGTTCAGGTGTGGATTCAGGTGTAGGGTCAGGTTTGGGCGACGGACGGGTGATCGTCCCCTCACCTGAAACTCTTCAGTGCGTCTTGGATGATTTGCTCCCTCAGCCACTTCCAGTGGGTCAAGATGCCCTTTGGCCTGAAGAACGCTCCGCTGATCTACCAGCAGATCATTGACAACTGCCTGTAGGGGCTAGTCCGGCTCCCGCCCTGGTGCTAGTGGGTGGGTGTTTCCCGCGTGTTGCGCGCGATGGTGGCGGTGTGGGGAACAGTGCATTCCGGGGTTGCGCGAGGAATGGGCTCCAGCTAAATGTGGCGGGCGGTGGGTGTGGCAATGGCGTGGGATTAGGCGATGAATTCATTGAGGGGTTGATGGCATTGGAGAGCAAAGGTACAGAGTGTGTATGCGCAGATGGTTGTGGTGGTGACCGATCACCGCCGTAACCACCTTCGCACGGTGGCGTGTTGAGGTGTCATGGTAGCGGAGAGTATTGGATGTTGTGTTCCGCCAGTTGATAGCGGTGCTACCGAACGGTGATGTGTGGGGGTGGCGACGGGGTTCATCCTTGGCCGCGGGATGTTGAGCGAGGAAGAGGTTACCGCGAGGTGAGCGCCGCGCACCAACGCTGTAGCTGATTTTGGTAGTGGTGTGCTATATAATTGAACGGGGAGGGAGGGGTATTGGTTGGTGCGCGTGTTGTCGTTTTACCTTTTTTGGTTTTTGATTGTATCTATTCGATATAAAAAGGTTGTTGCATGACAGCAGTGGGTTGCACCTCGGCCGTGTTGTACGTTACCGACTCTACGATACAGCGTCAGAACCTTGAAGCTCAACACTTAGCCGGCATTCGCAATTACATACCTCCCAAACCTCCCATCTAGAACGCCGCTGTGTGTTGTCGCTCAAGTTCGCAATTATAAACCTCCCATCTGGGACGTCGCTGAGCTTGTCGCTCAAGCTCAGGACCATTGGGTTGTGGGCTGAGCCCTCAGCAACAACAAAAGTGCGCAATCTCACTCGCGAGTCGATTACCAGAAACTCGTTCTTTGACGCTCACTCCTTCCAGTTTCTGAGCGCCCCAAGCCCTGCTGAGCAACACTGATCGGCACTTGCACGCCGTCGGTTGGTTGCCAAGATTGCGTGTTCAAAATTAGGTTAGGTTGATAAGAATTCCAATGCACTTGGGCTGGGAAACCGGAGGGACGCAGCAAAAGCTTGGAGATCAACGTGCAGACCGAGTATTCGTCATCGGCGGGATGAGGAACCCGCAATCCCGAATTTAGTCTCCTGGTCATGGCAGCTCGCTGCAATACATAGCCTATCGAGGGTGGCCGCGAGAATCTCCTACTCGCACGGATCGCAAACTCGTAGCAGCTCGTCAAATGTCACGTGGCCCGTGCGAAAGTGGTCGCCGAAGGGATCGTTGTTTCAGTTGTAGATGGTGTTAAAAATCGTACGGAAATGGTGTGAACGCAGCAACAGGCGGTCAATGGACCGATGAGGGGAGCGTCAAACCAGTGGTTGTGTTCTACGGCACACATGGTGATTGCCACAGCCATCACAAGCCAGAAATTGCCCTCCTCGTCCTACAATACTGCTGTGCGTGAGAAGAGCTTATCACAGGTCTAGCTAGATCCCAATTAGTGTCGGACATAATAAATTGACAACTAATGAACGAACTGGACAGCGAACGACGTGGTTTCTCGAATCCACTTTGTTTCCAATCCACATGGATATTGCGAATTTGTCGAGTAAGGCCGTACAAAGAGACGTACGACCGACCTCTTCGGGCAATCAGGAATAACTTTCAGTTTCAGATTACACGTATTTTCTCAACATACTGTATTTCATGGAATAGAACAGACGACTTTGTTTGGCTCTTCTTCTCCTTATAATCACGATCACAAAACTTGCATGATCAAATATCGCTCATATTTTTTTTTGTGATACAGCATTTTCGGTATAAACTGCCTTTTACGTCAAGTACATCGCATAGTTGAATTAAAAACACTTTTAATTACTACTCTGTCCCAGATTAGTTTGTGCACGTTTTCAAGGGCTCTGCGCAGGCGGGCCCAGCGACTTCCGTTTACCTAGCAGAGAACGCAACGCGCTCCAGTTTTCATTTTCGAGTCAAAACACACCTTCTCGATCCTTGCTGACGGAATGTATTCGGACAACGCATTATTGTCTGAACCATTAGGATATGTAGAATATACGCACCATTCCGACCAATTTTAATAGTAGCCCTTGAACGGGAACTATTTTTAGCCAATCGCGTCGTTTTACCGCAGAATTTTTAGCCAGTCATTGTTGGTTAAAGTACAATTTCTCGTTTCGACCATTCTGACCCATATGAGGTCGGAACTGGGCTCGAAGTATGGATATCCTCATAATGAAACGCAGTACAACAAGTAGCTTGAGAAATATCATCATCGTTCATTCAATATGGACGGGTCCTCGTTATAAGTGTGTAAACATGGTGTGGTCAACGTATATGAAGAGCGCTGGAGCTGGAGTACTCGCCTAGTGCATGTCATTCGCCAATTCCTTCCATGGACTCACTGGTAAATGCCAACACTCTCAAGGCGCGCCTCAGCGTTGGCTGCGTTTGCCCGCTTCTTAGTGGAGCAAGATGTGAGTGAGGAATATGTCCACGTTTGCATCAACGCAAACCTGACGGGCGTGCGCCATTTGGCGGTATTGGATACATTCAGTTTGTATTTGGTGTGCATGTCGGGCAATGACGGCAAGCAACTCGCCATGAACTCTGTAGTGTCATACTTTGGAGGTGTGAAAGTGTGGCTGATTGATATGCATCCTGTTCAGCTTGTGTATACGGAGAGTGCTGTGGTTGGAAATTGGAAATGTTAGTGTTCTTCAACGTGCGCGCAAAAAGAGAGTAAATGGCGGGTATACGCACTCAACACCGCCATGCACTAAAGACGATTTAATGTCGCTCTTAGAATGCTTGTATGCGAGTGCTCGTCGTGGGAAGGACTACCAGGACGTGGCTTTAGTGTGCCTGATGTGGCACTGCTTTGGACGCGCCTCCGACTTGGCTCACGTGCGCAAGGAGCACGTGGCCTTGTCTGCGGACGGCACGCTCTTTGTCCGTTTACTGCGCGTCAAGACGTCTCAAAAACAAGGCCTCGCCCTCGTCCCTGACAGCGCCAGTTTCGCCCTCTGCTCCATCTTTACGATGGCGGCCGCTATCGCAATGCAAGGCTCGCCTTCAACGGCCCTGCTGACACAGCTTCCCGCGCAGGTGACCCCAGCTGTGATCGCGACCGACGACGCGGCGCCGTTATTCGATCTGCTCGAGTCGGAGGTGGACGACTTGCGCGCGATGTCTGCAGCGGGAGGTGGTAGCTTGAGATCTCGCTCTCGGGGCGACGGCGACAACGACTCTGCCAGCACCAAGAAGAGCAACAACACCAAAGCCAATGTAGGAGTCCATGGATATATTAACCGCCTCCTCAAGCGGGTCACCCCGGCGCGGCCAGTGACGAGCAACCTCACCTCCCACTCTTTTCGCCACGGTGGGGCCCAGCATGCGAATGGCGACGACCGCCTCGCTGCACAGTGGATCCTCGGTCGAGGGGGTTGGAGCATGTCCGCGACCAACAAAGGGTTCGCATATATCTTCAACAACCCTCGAGAGGATCGAAAAGTCGCGCGCGTGCCCGGTGGCTGGGGTCCAGACGATTGGCCGTCGTGGGCCGACAGCGCGAAGCTCGACCCGCGCGCTCAAGACGGTCTGGGTGGCTGCAAACACGCTTGTTCTCGAGCTGCACCGGGCACGACATGCAAAACGTCAACACCGACTGGAAGGTGCTCGTTGTCCTCACGGCTACCATGGTCCTGCAATACCCTCGAGTGAAAGCACTCAACGCGAACGCACCAGTTGTTCGCCGAATGGAGAAAAGCGTCGTCGGCGCTGGTTACTCAGAGCTCGAGATGCTGGCGTGGTCAGCCGCACTGGCGCAGTATGCTCGCGAAAGGAGCGAAGACGGCAAAGTGTTCTCGACAGAGGGACCAAAGACTGCGCGTGACGAGAGGTGCGAGAAGCCGGAGCAGGGACGCTGCGGTAGCGACCATTCCGCCGCCATCGTCGTAGAGCTTATCGTGATGAACAAAAACTTGCCGAGCGTCTTCGAGTGTGTGAGGCGGCTCTGATGTCGCAACCTGCGAAGCGACAGCGCTTACTCGACGAGCCTGAGCGCAACGAAGAAGAGCACGCAGCCGACCCGCTCGCAAAACGGCGGAAGAACGCTGCTGCGACAAGCCCATCGTCGATCTGGTACGAATGGTACACTCGCGTCACCCGTATCTGGGAAAGCGGCGACAAACAGCGACGCTCTGATGCGCGGCTTGTCTTCGCGTACATGAGTCTGTTCCTCCGCGACGGCTCCGTGCTCCAACCGGCGAGCGCCTCGTACAAAGATGACGTGTTGACATCTGGTACGGCAGCGGGGGTGGTAATGGTGGCTTTCCTGCACGCAAGAGAGATCAAAGCCGCCAGCTACGGCACAGTGTTGCACGAGATGCGCAAGATCCATCGCGCTTGCGCTCTCAACGGGCACATCAAAGCGTACCGCGTTCTGCTTGCTGCTGAGCGCGTCGTCGACCCCTCGCCTTCGCTCGACATCCTCACCCCACGCTTGGCAGCTGACGAGATGTGAGCTGAAGCGCACCCCCACACCACCTTGGGCTTGGATCTATCGTACACGTCAGCACGTAATACATAGCACGCATGCATACACGCTCGCCACTCCCTCGCACAGTAAAATTCTCGCCACTCGACCACTTGAACCCGCGCCACTCGGTCGTCAGTTGCAAACCGATCACTCGCGCGTACACTCGCCACTCGCAACTCGAGCGCACACTCACCACGCACGCGTACATTCACCACTGGCTCGCCGCTCGTGTACACAATGATGCTCCGCTCGCTCGCCATCCGCTCGCCCCCGCACCACATACTCGTGCACGCGTGCTCGCACTGGAAGCCACGCTCACAGCTCGCTCATGCGATTGCACGCGCAGTTGATAATGTGCGCGTGCCGCCACTTGTCCTTCCCTAGCGCGCTGTATTCGATCTCGCCACTCGTCCTCATTCGAGGTCCCCGGACTCGCTCTTGGTCTCTCTCGATCGTGAAGCTTACTCAACAAGTATACACAGCCTCATATTAATCGCACACACTCGAATTAGTCAAAATGGGACCCACGCTTTAGGCAACAAGCCTTTGCCATTCTCTGTCTTTTTGATCCGACTCGCACACGCTCACTGTCACAATCGATGTGCACGTGCATGCGTACAGGCGCAGTTACATGCTGTGCTCACAAATACGTGCACATGCACTACACACTCACAGACACACGCGCAAACGGATACCGCCAGGCTGGAGTCGAACCAGCTCCTTGGCCGCGGTCAAGGATGACCCGAAGTCGCTGGGGTGGATGGGGCTTGGAGACACTCACATGAAGCACAACACACACGACAAACACAACCACGTGTACACACTCGCAGAGACACTCTGCGCGCCACTCCACTGGTTCGTACGGTGCACGAGCTCGGTCTGCTGCATATCACCGCGCCACGCACACGTCGCGACTGATGAGGGGTGGCTCTCGACACTCAGCTGCACTTGCACACTGGGAAGGCATCTCTTGCTCGCTTGTGTGGGTTTTGTGAGTCTGTTTGGTTCTGCTTCTTTTTCCTGTGAACGCGACGCGTGCCAGCCAGCAAATCATCCCTGTCAAAAATGCTCCTCACCTCTCGAAGTTGTTTCCACCAGGATTCAACCTGGCCGGCGGAACTTGTCTGACTCAATTCCCGAGACGGACTGGTGACGGTATGGTTGTTTTGTGTCACGACACACTCATTTTTTCAGTTTTGCAGCTTCGCTGTTACCAGTGCTTGGAATAAAATAATAGATTGAAATAATAGTGTAATATTTTGTAGTAAATTATTTATTATTGCACGGTGCAAAAGCCAAATTATGGCAATCTGTCACAACATATTGCAAATATAAACCAATTTTTATCAAAGTTGTTTTCATGCATTCATTTGGAGTCGTGATACAAAATTGACGTTCCAGTCATATCTTTTGCACTTGTTTTCACAAAGACATTATGCTTGAAAAATAAGCCCAAAATGACCACGTATCCGAAACGACTTCGCGGTCATCGAGAAGATCTTTGCCAACCACACCAGCGAATCTCTGTCGACATCACCTAAAGCTGATTAAAACAACGCAACACAGATCTTGCTGCGACAAACCGCGAGACTGAAAACCAGTGAGAATGTATCTATGACATTTGTAGCGCCATTCCACCGACAAGCAAATAAGTCGAGTGACTGTTCTCGCAAGCCGCGCAGATCAAGATACGCAGAGGGTGCCACTCCACCCAGTCAACTTCGAGATATTTGTGAACTGCGCTTAAATCATTCGTACTGTATAGGGAAGGACACACTGTTGTGAACACCATGTTCACTAAGCTATAAATTGGCAGCAATTTGTATTGAATAATTGTATTATTGAGTACTACTCTGTCCCAAAAATCAATCAACATTAAGGTTTTTAAAGGAGGTTTTTTTGTTTGATTGGGATATTCTCACGATAGATTTAAGCTTATTTCTTGTTTTTGCACTAAAAATGTAAGTTTTAATGATAAAATATGGCAATTCAATTTCTTCACGTTCTGATTGGTCAAAACGTCGAGCTCGAAGAGAAAAACCTCATTATTTTGTCTTCAATTATATCTTCGAAATGCCATTGATATCCATGAAACAACAATGGGATTCAGATTCAGCATATTTTTCTCTCACAGTTCAGGTTGAATGGTATATTATCGCTCAAAACTAACAATAATACCGACAGTTATTTGTATGAGCTTTTGGACATCAGCAAAACAAGTCAACGCTGTTTCTTTACTGTTTGCAAACAAACACTACAAATAATAAGACAGTTTGTTGGTTGTGTTCTAGCGATCTTGGTGAAAACCGCACTCGAACCCGTCCACCACATCCCGCGCAACATCCATTCAAACACAGTGTCGATTGATTTATGGGGCAGAGTAGTGTTGGTTGGTCAGGTATTGCATTATTTTCTATTGCTTGGTTCCAGATCCTGTACAATACAGTACGCAGTACTTCCAAGCACTACCTGTTACAGACATCTTTCTGAGTATGATACTTGGGTATAAATGATAAATTTGATATTTAATATTCCTATGTTATCGATTATGAGAGTATTGTTTCATCCGTTCGTCTTCGCAGATATCGCTGACGCTCTCGTATTCGCTCACAGACTCCTCAGCTTCAGGTGCCGACTAGATCCCAGTGCCCGGTTCCTCATTGGTTGACTTCCCGCTGTCACACAAGCTTTCGGCTCTTACAGCGCAGGTTTGCTCGTACTCGGATCTCTTCATGCTTCGGGTACCTGCCATCTTGCCGTTGCAAACAACGAGTCGTTCGGTCAGCATGCCTGTTAGTACCTGTGAGATCCTGGCGAAACCTGGTCGCCAATCCAATGCTCCTACGTACTCGAGAGTGATCGAGCGACGTCTGTTGCGTGAGTTTCCGACGGGTGACGACGAGTACGGTGTGTACGAGCTGCTTCAGCATTCATGCACACACAACACGTCCATTGTTCGTGAGCATGATCGCCTCTCTTGTTTATACGCCAACACACATCACGAGAGATCGCATGCGCGTACTTAGCGCGAGTCTGTTCCAAGTTCCGGCGTTGACAACGGCGATCTCAACAAGACTCCTGCAGTACACACGCAAAACGACACAAAGCAGCACGTCAGCACCGTGGACTCAACCCTTCGCTAATAAACGCGGTTTACACGCGAGCACATACTGAAGCGTGAGGCGTCTTACGTTCGTGCGCGTTTGGAGTGCTCAAAAGAACGGCTCCGCGTGCGTCCGAACTGCAAAAACACCAAAGCCATGGACATCAGGAGTTCGTAAGCACTCAACGTCGTTCACACACACATTCGACAGCACACACATTCGACAAATTGCCAGTGCGAACTCGTGCACGTGCATGCACATACCGATGCGTGCGCGTGTTCTGGAGGTCTCGGAAATGACGCTTGTCCAACCTGACGTAGCAGCAGAGACGTATTACAAATAAGCCATGCGTCAGCACTGACGTATCCCCATCAACAACGAACGCTCAGAATGCAGGTGCGCACATGCACGTGCGTGCACACATACTGATGACTTGAAACGGCGACTTCGGCAAGTTTGCGATCGTCTGCAGTCTCCTTATCAAACAGCACGACACCCCGCCGTTAGTCAGTCACATTCGCTGTTGAAACCTCTCACAGACATGTCACGCAGACTCACCTACTCGCTGGGACGTGCGAACTGTGTGACGAAGCCAATCAAACACTTCACAATGCGTCAGTCGCCATCGATCGCTCGTACAACTACAAATAGCATGCGTACACACTCACTCGGTCGCTTAGAAGAAGCGTGCGCGTCTCGAGGCGGGAGTACGGAGGCTGGAGTACGGCGCACGGTTGCGTACACGCGTGCGGATGCGTGCGCGCTTGTGCGGCTGGGGTTTGGGCGCTTGGGGGGAGAATCTCAAAGAGCTGCTGAGAGCACTCGTTTTTTCATTATTTTCTTTCCGTAAAATACCCGTTTTCGTGAGTGATGGTCCTCAGCTTCAAACCTGGTAATGACCAGTGGATATTTCCTGGACTAATACACGGATAAAAACTTGAAGCCCATGCATACGATGGTAGATTCTCTCAGCTTAAAGTGAAGGATACAGTACGAGTGTTCTCTAGAATTATTCCAGTTATTCCGAGATCAGACTTGTTCAACCTTTTCTGTTTTTTTTCTAATTTTTGACCTTTCGGGTTAACTTAATGCGACCTTTTCTAGATATATCGAGATTTTTTCGAAAAATTGAAAAACCAGAAACTCAAATTAATTTGAGGTCTTCCCAAGAGGTCAACGTCCGTCCTCGGAAGACATCTTCTAAAATTGATTTCGTACAGGGAACATTCATGCCACATTCATAAATTTTCACAATTGGTCATAATTGGTACGGTTTTGGCATCACAATCTGATTTGAATTACTTTCCCGACTACCCTTCTATCTGCGCTGGAAGGTGACGTTCTCTGCTGTCACCAAGAAACAATAAAAACGAAAAGCCTCTTTTACATCATTATCGCCATGCAACATTTCTGGTGGTGTTG
>JAASGD010000777.1:0-16708 GCA_023334115.1 Globisporangium megalacanthum | reverse complement strand
CAAGAGGTGCTCCTCGAGAGCATTGATACGGAAGGCGAGAAGGAGATCGAGACCAAGCCACTGTATACTTTCCTTGACGACTGCTCGGCCTCGCGAGACATCGATCTGTGGTGCGGCAACGTCTACTACTACCGAGCAACTCTGTCGGACGAGCAACAGCAAGCGAGACCGTCTCCACACGCGTCGAACCCAGAGATGTTTGCACGATACAAGCGTGAGTGGACGCGACGGATGCTGTACTCGAACGTGCTTCTCGGTGGTAGTGTAGCGCTCTTGCTCGTGTCGTCGTTCTTCAGGTCTTAGGGTGTTATTAAACCAAAAATCAACCAACACCTTTGCAGACGCCACTGGATGCATGAAAGGCACGGTCGACATGGCTGGGCTGCCTATCGCTGACAGCCATCGGGCTCCATGCTGCACAGCTGTAGTGATCCGTCGGGCTCCGATCATTGTTGATACCTTCCCTCAAGTCCATGCTCCCTTCCTTATGTCACGCTCCCAGAGTCTGCTTCGTAGATTGTCTGACAATCTTACGTTCACACCGTGTGAATCACACGCTTCAAAAATTGTTGAAAAAGTAGGGTTTTTCAGATTTTTTCAGAAATGGAAATTTTACTTTCCATTATTTTTTTTAAAATGGCACTGACTACTGTGACATACAGGAGCACCCTCCTGATATATAGACGAGACAAAAGTACATTCCCACACACACTGGCAACATACTGCAACATACAGGACTGAGAGGCAGTGCGTATAGTATACCAGATTTTTTGGTATACCTGGTTGATCGTTCAAATCCCAAAGGTGTGCGCAAAGATGGCCTGCGATTCCAAGTTCTCACATCGCCCTACTGAAACCGAATGAAAGCATTTGGCTCCTTGGGAGCCAAACTCCTCTTTGGACGTCATGCCAGGTAGCCAAAGGCGTGATCAGACGACAGAACGCATGCATTTGTATGGCATGCACAGAACACATGCATACGTACGGCATGTACGGGAGTGTACGACAAGTACCATGACAAATTGGTCACCCCGCTCGCCCGCATTCAAGCTCGGGTTTCTGAGCACGCCCAACGAGAGCGCCGCGTACGTTTTGCTGCTCCATGCTGTTCTCATGTGCAAGCGCTTCTAGTGCTGACTAAAGTCCTTGATCTTGCGTTGAACGTGCGCGATCGGAAACAACCATCGACCTAACACTGAGCCGAGGCACAAAGCGTCCAAAGCTACGTATGCAAACGATACATTCCAGTTTCTGGCACTACATACACATGCATATGAACCGATAGCGCAGGTACTGTAGTGTCTTCTTCCCCACAACTCCCAGCACCTTGCCGTGGAGGAACTCTTCCGCGAACATCAGCCGAAAACACCACAGTTGTAGGAGTCGGTCTGGATACTCAGGTTGCTGGTGTCCCCCCGCACCCGAAAATTCCCGTTGTGCTTCTCGCCGAACAGCCTCGAGAGCACGACAGCCATGTTTCTTGCCTTCGCAGTGTAGGATGAATGCATCGGATCGTAGTGGACGACCTGGCAGCCGCCCACATCGACCGCCACAGCGCACCAATGGGTTTGGTCGAAGTTGATGGGGATGATGATCGTGCCGGATGCATCTGTGGCCACTGCTGGGTGTAGTGCGACCGACCCACCAGGTAGAAACACCGTCTCGCCAACGACTGCAGGCATGGCCACGGCATCGTTGGCGGCAGTGATACGCGCTAGCGCCGCGGACATTGCGTCGTCGCTAAGGTGGGTCTTCGCCGCGAAGCCCAGCAGTCGCGTCGCCATGAACAATCACGAACAAGTCCATGTCGACTTCTCAATGACGTACTGAATTGACGGCTCGTCTTGAGCACGCTCATCCGGGCGATCAGCTCTGATGCAGATCAGGTTCGCGATCGCTGAGTGGTGCGTGTACCTGGCGCGAGTTGCCACGAATAGGTACTCGCGATGGACAAGTGTGCATGCGTGCTCACTCAGAAGCTGGGCGACGGCGCTCATCTCTTGGTCGTACGCGCTGTTTTGAACGACAGCGATCTTGTGGAGGCGTGCAATGTAGTCCTTCTCCGCCAAAGATTGGTAGAACATGGTCGAGACAGCGCACTCGGTGACGGAGCTGAAGGAGTTCCCCAGGTCCTCCATCTGCTTCCACCACGCCTCTAAGCGGTTGTTGGTTACCCAGTGTGACAGCGCTTTGACGGGTGTACGAGCACCACATGTCGACACACGAGTCCCAGTTGCGGCTGAAGTATTCTTCGAAGTCGCCACACTGGTTCTGTCCTGCTCGAGAGACTGTCGCGTGACACACTGGTTCTTGCACTCGATCTGGCGAGTCGGTCTCTGGACAAACTGAGCCGGACGTCGCCGTACCCAAACCCACAATATGTCGCATGTAGTCGCGGTGCTTGTGGTACTCACGTTCGGTCTTCGCGTACACGAGCAGCTCAATTACTGCTGTGAGCCAGTCTTTCTGCCAGGCGTTGAACCCGTATGTGTCTGCTGAGATCTCCTCGCGTAGATACTTGGTAACATGGAACTGGCACAGGAGAATCCGAACGGTTGGAAGCGAGGCTCGTAGTACAGCAATCTCCGTGAAGTCTTTGTCAACGATCACGCACTGGAGCTTCGTCCACGCCGGGTTGTTGAGCTTGAACACCTCCACAGCACACCGGAGCGTCTCGCTTCTTTCGTTCTGCACCAGCGCGTGTTGCCAGTACTGGCCTTTGCCGAACACGTCATGGGCCATGAACGAAAACACCTTGTACGATTGTTGTATGTTGTTGTGCGACGAGTTGGTCCCGTGTGCTGCATCAACCAGCAGGACTTCTGGGAACTTGGCGAACAACTCCCGCATGAACCGTGTTTGAAACATCACACAGGTTGCCACGGCCTATAACAACAACATTCTGTAAGTTCAGGGATTACTGCGACGGCTTGGCATGCACCACTATAGATTACTCACCTTGTTTTCAATCGTGTCTGTGAAGACTCTGCCTACGTTCCCTGCTCCCTCCTTACAGAACTCGAGCATCCACTTGTGCAGCAGCTCGGATGTCGTCATCCCGCTTTTCTCGCGCGTCTTGAGTCATGAGATCAGATTCTCCACGTCCTTGAGGTATGGTTGGGCGGTTGAGTTCTTGATGATGTGCCGAAGGATGCCCCGCTTCTTGGTACCTGACTTCCGCAGCAGGTCAACAGTGTCGATCATGTCTTCAGTGGGCGCCAGCCGCGTTGACACGTTCTGCTGGTTACCCGGTTTGGTGAGCTCGTGTGTATGCTCCAAGTTCGCCTTCGTTACGCAGATCTTGAACCCATCGTCCCTTGTGAGATTGACGCACACGTTTACCTTCACACACAAAGAGTGAGCACAGCGATCTGTCACCACGACCAGTGGTGTCACGCACATGCACGCAAAGCCGCCGGTATGTTGCGCAACAAGCCCAGCACAACCTCGGTACAACCCGGACAAACTAGCATGTCATATTACATTCTAGAGATCCACACGCGTTCACACTGACGTGCGCCGGGCAGCCCATCAGCCGAGTCGCATGTCTCTTCCGCTGACCCTTGCCTCGATACTTGTACGCACCCGCGTGCGTAGTGATGTGCAATTTGGAAGCCGAACCGCGCAAGGATCTTCGCGGCAGCCGACGAGTTCCGCTCGGTGACAGCGTTTCTTTGCGCAACAGAGATTGACGAGCGAAGCCGGAACAACTGCGCGAAACACGATTGTCAGGTACCCGATCGCGCTGCCCAAATCACGTTCGTCTCACCGTACCTGGTACGTGCTCGCAGTGTAGATGTTCAAGTATGCGTGGAAGTCCTCCCACGTGTCGAACTCGAACACTTCGAGAGTTGGAGCAGTCGTGACGATCGTGTTCACGTTTCGCGGTGTTGACGTGCGCCGAGTGTGCGGGTCGTCAAACGAAGATGACGCCGTCCCGTCACCAGATGCGGATAGTGGCGGCGCCGTGTGCTTCCCCATACGCGCTGCGAGCCGACGTCTGCCATCACTGCGGATCGTTGCTCGTCAAAACGACTGCCGCCGACCATACAAACGCAACCAAAGATGCGAAAAGTGTACGTGCGTGTGCCGTCCCTTCGTGCTCGTAACCGCTCGTTGTCGCTTAAAACTCGAGTCCCTCGCGCCTGTAGCCTTCCTGCGGGTTGTAAGCAGCGTAGGACGTCATACAACAGTCAGTACCATGCCGCACGCGCTTGCAACAGACGACATGCAGTCATACCTGCACAAAGCGCACCACACGTTTGTTCTCGCTTGTTCCTTGTCCACCCAATTCGAAAATGAGCGGGGAATGGGAGAGGGGGATTTGAAACGCGTGGCTGGTGGCAGCCGGTGTATACCGATCGTCCGGTATACCTGCCGGATAGAGCGTCTCAGAAGAGTGGGACAGCCAGAAAAAAGCATCACCCAACGGGGATGCTCCTGGAGAGCATGTACGTCCCAATAGTCACTCTCTTTCTCGATAGAGAAATAATCAAGGACAGCTTGATTTGTGCATCCTTGTTTATTTTGCTACATCCACTTTCGAAATCCGACACGAACACCCGTCATCGCAGAAAACTGCAGCTTCAAGCAAGCTTTTTGTCCAATCGCTTCGCAAATTTAAAGCTGCACAAGCGTGCGTGTTCATTTTTCAAAGAAGTGCCACGCGCACGCGCGCATCGTCCAGTCGCCCGCATCCGCTCAGTCCGTCCCATTCGTTCGCGCCGCGTACTTTGGAATTTCCGCCGCAGGCGCCAGCACCAAGCGAACTAACCAACCAACCGGCACGTCACCTCACCTCATGGCGGCATCACCGCCCACTGCGAACGGCGGCAGCCGAAGCGTTGCTGGCTTGTACACCACCGCGCGCCGCCGCCTCACGCGCGCGTTCTTTCCGCGCGTAATGGAGTACAAGATGATCTCTCGCGAGCGCGAGAAGCACGAGTTCATGCCCGTCGTGTACGTCATCGACCGCTCCGAGAGCTTCCTCGCGCGCGTGCCCACGTTCGTCGAGCACGCCATTGTGCAGGCGTACATTACGCCGCTCGTGCTCGGAGGCGCGCAGGGCGAGAGCGCCAAGCACGAGCAGCTCGCACACGCTTTGCGGGAGCGCACGATGCTCATGGACGTTGCGACTGCAGGCGTGTGCACAGACGAAGCGCGCTACAAGCTCGGGGTCTTGGTCGACTACTCGACTGCCGCGAGTGCGCGGGAGAAGTCGGATCTCTACCAGGTCGTCCGCACACTGGCCAGCACGCTGCGAGAAGCGAAGGCGACGCACCAGCGCGCACTCGTTGTCCCTGTGACGATGCACTTTTGCTCGAGCGAGGGCGTTGTGAACGTCAACCGCTTCGTTGGCATTCGGTACGGCGCCCCGGTGCTGCTCGAAGCGCGCGACATTGCGACGTTCGCCCAGGACCCGGTGGAGTTTGTGCAGCACATTAGCGCGCGGCTGAGTGCGTCGCTCAAGATGCAGCCGCCCAGCACAGCGACGCAGATGGAGATCTTGCGCCTCTCGCGGACGCTGCACGTGTACTGCGCCCAAGTGTTCCGTGACGACTGCTTCTCGCGCCGCCAGATCGCATCGATGAACGAAGAGATCCTGCAGATCCACTTCCGGACGCGGAACCACCCAGACATGCACGTGCTCAAGGCCAAGATGACGACGTACTTCCGCATCTTGCGGCACTGGCGGCTGCGCGACGAAGACATCAACTCGGCCGCGATCGAGAACCACCCGCTGCTGAGCCAGAGTCCCGTGCACCTCGCGTGGGTCGCGGTGATTGTGCTCGAGCGCGTGCTGACAGCGCCCGCACACTTGTTCCTCTCGGGCACGTGCGACTTGATGTACCGACCGCCGCAGCAGCGCAAGCAGAGCGCGCTGGCGCTGACGCTCGCAGCGCTGGTCAAGTGCGCACTGGCGCTGGTGGCGCTCGGCGTGCTCTTCCGACTCGCCCAGTCGCAAGTTGTGTTCTGGGGCCTCACCGGGCTCGCATTGCTGCTGTCGCTGGTTCACGTCGCGAAGGACTCGCTCGGGTACCGCGAAGTGGCGCAGCACTTGAAGAAGGTGCAGTTCCACTTGATGGACGCGTCGGAACTGCGGGAACTCAAGGAGACGCGCGCAGTGCTGGCGCGTCGGATCCACACGCTGCTCGCACACTACCTCAGCACGGACTTGCCGCAGCCAGTGCTGCAGGACCGGTCGAAAGCTTCGGCAGACGACTCCGTGCTGCTCGCCAACGACGAGTACACGCTGAACCCGCACCACAAGATATTTATTAACGCGCCGCGGTCGTACCCGCTCGCGTACACGCGCACGATCCGCGACCCGGCACTTGTGCGCCAAGTCGTGTACGCGCCCAAGATGCTGCGGGACGAGACGTGGCGGACGATCTACGAGACCCTCGCCCCGAAGCACCTGCAGTTCAGCGCGCTGCTAGTGAACAACAAGGGCGACAACCTGCCCATGCGTGAGCTGCTGCAAACGCCGCTCTTCAACGCGGTGCTCACCGCGTACGTGACGTTCCAGACGCAGCCGACAGCGTCGGACGACGAGCGAGCGCAGAGCGCGGCTCCTGGTTGCTATACTGGCTCGCAGGTTGCAGACGTAGCGACAGCTGGAGCGAGTGCGTTTGGAGACTTTGGCTCTGCTGAAGCCGTCATTGACGCCGCGATCCAGTTGGCACAAGAGGAGGCCGAACTCAGCAGCTGACGAGAAGTGGCGAAGTAGTATCCGTGTACAGCGTGGTACAGTACATGCTTTCGCTGTTATTTGCTCCTCTCTATTGCGATGGTCGTGGCTGCTGGAGAACTCTTCGTATGGAGTCTAGTGGAAGTTCGTCGCTGTCGTCGTGCAGAGTGAAGCATTCGTGAGTGAAAGCAGAGAAACAGAGACGTCGAGTGGCTCGGATCGTACCAAATGATCGAGTCGAGGGTTGTCCGATGGGACCCGATCCGACCTGGCGCGGCAGAGTCTCCTCAAGTCGCAGTGGACTTCCAAGGGTTGCGACCTTCCCCTCGGACCCCAGCAGAAGCTTGTCGATCATGTCGCCAGATCTGTCGCCAGCAGTCGAGTTCGTGAGATCGCACTTCTCCAGCAGTAGAACGCAGTCAAGACGCTAGTCAGGCAGACGACTGACCTGGTGATCGCGCCAGCGTCCTGCTGCGACTTTGGCGACGGCAGCTTCTTTGGGTTCCCGAAGATGTCGAACTGGTCACGGAACTTGGCTTCTTCAGCCTCGAACCTGTTCTTCCGGTGGAAAGAGTCTCGCGAGATTTGACCCTCGTAGCTGCTCGAGTACCCCGCGAGCTCCTGGAAGGCGCTGGAGCCGCAAATGAACCCTTCGTCGACGACCTTGGGGTCCAAGAGCGAAGGCTTCTTCGTACGCGGGGATGCCATGGCCAGGCTCTGCCCTTGGAGCTGTTGAGCAACCTGGGCAGCCTGAAAGCCGTGCAGTTTCTTCTGAATCAAGTCGCCGACTCGATCCGTGATGCCGAGGTCTGCGCAGCACTCGTAGATCAAAGTCACTTTCGAGTTCTGGACGGCAGGCAATCCACCGTCCATCAGTCAGCCAGCCCGTCACTTGAATGATCAATAAGACGAGAGAGACTTTAGGCACAAAACTTACGAGCGCGTACACGTCACGCTGCAACTTGTCGTTCTGCGCCTTGAGTTCGCCGATGATCTGGCGGCTCTCCATCGCCTGCACACACGTTGGCGCAGCTGAGAAGAGGATGGCTGTGTGTGTAGTGACAAGCAGGCCTCTCCCACCGCTCTGTTGACGCGTACTGTACCTCACGCATCCACTGGCTCACGTTCGGGTCGAACTTGTTCGCGTCGACGCCATTCCCCAGCGACGGGAACATCGTCGTCTCCTGAGTCGTTGTGAGTTGGTAATTTTGGCCATCAGCTTCGGGACTCTGCAACAGAAGGAAACGACTTTGTTGACGGAATTCGACACGTGGTTCGTTGTTTCGACCTCACTGCTCTCACTGAAAGAGCACTGAAAGAGCCTCTCGCGGCTTACGGCTTGATCCACTTGTCCTCACGCTGCACAGCGCGGTCGATGATGACCGTTTGACCGTACGGGTTATAGCGCGCGTGGAACGGCTTCTTCAGGTCTTCACAGAACTCGCGCATCTTCTCGCGCGCGTCGGCCTAGTTGTTCCAAGTCACACCAAGGACAAACCCATCAAACCAGGTCAGCATCCCCGTTGACCGGAACGGCGACAGGATCTGCACACACCATAACCGTACCAGGCTGTCGGCCGCGTAGTACACCGGCTGGTACGTCGTGATCGGATACGTCTGCTTGCAGGCGGCAAACGGATCCCACGGCCGCACCTCCGGGAACTCCTCGACGCCTCCAGCCGGACGCGTGGGCGAGCACGCGTACTCCAGTTCCCCAAAACTTGAAAGTAGCCCTGCGCCGTAAGCCTGGCACACAATCGACGCCACACACGTCGAGCTGAGAATCCACACCAATGGCGTTGCGCATACTCAAGTGTCGAGTCGGCGCACCTTGTACTCGCCGTTTTGCTTCGTGAGGCCGTACTCGACCGAGAACCAGTAGCACTATCGTTACGACAGCAAGCAACCACACGTCAGACACTCTCTTAATCAATTCACCCAGATTGACGCACTCGCACTAGCCACTCACCGTCGCCAGTCGCTGGATCTCCTCGTCCGAGGCTCCGAGCGAGGCCAAGCCGATCTCGTGGGAAAAGTCCGCAAAGTCCGGGTCCTAGCGACGTACCACACGCACAGAGTGAGAGCTCGCGTGAGTTTCGTGTCCTTGAGACTAACACGCTGGCTCGGACCCTAGAAGCGCACGTACCGCAAACATCGGCGCGTGACCCATCAGCTCGTGGCAAATGTCTGGCTCTGGCGTGTACAGCGGCATCGAGTGGTGGCGAATGTACTGAGGAAAGGAAGAAGAGCATGCGATAGAGAGAGGACGCAGGCAACCAAACGCTTCCAGTCAGCCCAGCCACTCGCTCGCACCATTACCAGTTCACGCAGCAAACCTATTGGTAGGCGTCCGCACCTGCGTGGAGAAGAAGACGCGGAACGCCAGTCCGTTGAGAAAGTCGCGCGACGACAGGAGCCCCCCGACCGGCCGCAACGTGAAGCCCGTGCACTCTTTCAGGAAGTTCGAGATGTCCTGCTGCTGGGGAATGTTGTCTACTGCGTAGCCGCAGTTGTTCTCGAGCAGTGGGACGATATAGTTGAACTCTTCGCACGCGTGGCGCTTCCACAGGTCTTTCATACGCGCGTAGATGACGCCCCACGTCTTGATCTGAGACGACCAACGATCCACGAGCAAGTGGCATTAGCGTAACACCAACGCACCAATAGATCGTAGTACACGCTTGATGGACGATGCGTGCGCACCTCGTCTTCCGTGTACTCGAGACGAGGGATCGCGTCGCCTGCACGGTAGTTCTCCGCCATTTGCGCGAACGTGTTGCGGCGCGTTCGGTACACTTTGTCCTGCACTCATGATACGACATAGTGAGAGAAGGCAAACGTTTGCTTAGCGAAGGGCTTCAGGCGCGATAGCTGACAGACCCCTGACGTACGCTAAAGCCCGGGTGGTCGGACTCCAAGTCCGTCCCGGCGTCCAGCACCTGCGACAAGAGCGTGAGACCAACGTCCCGACCTCCCGAATGAACCAACCGCCCCGTTGTGTTTCTGTACCTGCGAGACCGAACGGTCCAACTCGTTGATCTTGCGTGGAAACCACGGCACTGGACGCCACCCATCGCGTCGTCAGTTAGTAACCAGCGAGTGAGTCGACAGAGTGGCAATCGCATCGCACCTTTCTTGTCGTGCAGCACCATGAGCACGAGGCTGTTCCGCTTCAAGTCGTCCATGAGATCGTCGACCGGCGCGTCGCCGCGCTTGCCGTCAAAGTCAATGTAGAAGCTGTAGTTCTGGTTGTGGCCTTTGGCCGGTCGTGACTCGATGCGCGTCATGTTCACGTCGTGCTTCCAAAAGAACTTGAGAATCTCCTGCAGCGATCCTGTGGATCAAGTCAGCTCACCAGTGAGCAACGCACGCCCCAACCCAAGAAGAGTGCGTCACTCTCGAGCGCACCTGGTCCGTCCTCCACTTCCACGAGAATCGACGTCTTGTTGTTGTCGCCGATCGTGTAGAAGCGCTTGGCGGCGCCTGCCAGTGGCGCAGCTTGAACACCAATCGTCTGCTAGAGCGGACATACCGTACAAGGAGCCGTCGTGAGTCGGTAGCTGCTTGGAAGCGATAACGGCAACGGACGTGTGGCGTACCGGACGCGCAACGAAGCGCTGAGCAGCGGCGTTCGAGCGCTGGAGGAGCGAGCGGAAGAGCATTGCGAGCTGAAAGGCAGTTACGTGTGCGAGAGGCGAGGGCGGACGCTGTTCGATCAGGTGCGCGAATGCGAGAATGGCAAAGGCCGTTTGGTTCGCGAGGTGAAGTGGTCTTCATGAGACCACGTTGAAGAGGAAGAAGTCGTTTTTGTCAATTCTGGTCGACCTTCTTTCCGTGCGTTTGATTGGCTGAGCGGTTCGGCACGGTCCAATCAAAAGTGAAAATTGCACATTTATGTGGACACACAATAGTTGTCTACTAACAAAAGAAAGCAAACTGTTGCAAAAAGCCCGCTTTGCTTGAGGTGAAGGTCGTTGCTTCCCAACAACTCGACACGCTTATGGATCCTTGATCGCACAGACATAAGCATACACTACCGTATGTTGTAGTACGCTGCATGCAGCCAGCCAGTAGCGCACACTTTGACGACTTGCAGTTCGTGCAAATGCGCGTCAGCACAACTCCAGAATCTGACCAGGTCTTCACACCTAAAGTTTGGATTCGGGGACCAGTACGAGATTACTCCATTAGAATGCCCTTTATGTCTATAATCGTATTTATCATTGTCATCGTAATAAAATAAAATATAATCTAATTATAATTTTTTTTTAACATGAACGCAGATTACTGTATCGTACTTTGTACAATCGAAACAGTACGACGAATTCGGATCCCGGCGAACCGAATTACGCAATTCGAGAGAGAGAGAGCGAGGGTCGGGCTGTTCTCGACTCAAAAGCTTTTCGCCCTCGAACCACCAGCTTCCGTCCACTGGCCGCTTCTCGCGTCTGAGCTCTCTCCCTTCCCCTCCTTCTTTCCGCCATGAAGCTCACGGTTAAGACCCTGCAAGGCGTCGCCTTCTCCATCGACGCGGAACCCACGGACACGGTGCGTCGCGCTCTTCCTCCACTCCCCACTGCAAGCGCGATCTTTTGACGGATCTTCTCGAATCTTCTGCAGGTCGCGAGTGTGAAGGCGACGATCGAGACGCAGCAGAGCTTCCCTGTGGCGCAGCAGAAGCTCATCCATGCCGGCAAGGTGCTGAAAGACGAGAGCCCGCTCGCTGAGTACAATGTCAAGGAGAACGACTTCCTCGTCGTCATGGTGACTAAGGTACACAAGCACACGCACACCACTCGACACGATAGGATGTGGGTTGAAAAGTGCTACTGACTCACAGTGATTATTTGCTCAACCGTGCAGCCGAAAGCCCCAAAGCCGTCGGCCACCCCTGCTCCACCCGCGACTCCAGCGGCCGCTGCTCCGGCGTCCACGCCTGCAGTTGCTGCTCCGGCTGTCGCTGCCCCCAGCACCTCGGCCGCGTCCAGCAGCAGCACGGCGACGACTCCCGCCGTGTCCACGCCGTCGCCGGCGCCTGCGACGACCGCCACTCCAGCCCCGTCGAGTGGCGTCGTGGTGGTACGTACGCTGTTCTGTTGCTCGTATGCTGTACAGTCCAGAAAAGGCACACACTGTCGCAGCCACGGACTCCTTGACTGACGTTGGATTGGCCACCTGGTTGGCGTCTCTTGGTGGTTGTTGGCTTGTAGGACGAGCAAATGAACGCGACCGTGCAGCAGCTGTGCGAGATGGGGTTCCCGGAAGACCAGGTGCGCCAAGCGCTCCAGGCGGCGTTCAACAACCCCGACCGCGCCGTCGAGTATTTGATGAACGGCATCCCAGAGACCGCCACGCCCCCAGCTGCGACACCGGCGGCGGCTCCGCTCGCTGGTGGCGCCGCGAACTCGCTCGAGGCGCTCCGGAATCACCCGCAGTTCGACGCTCTTCGCCAACTGATCCAGTCGAACCCAGCGGCGCTCCCAGCGGTGCTCCAGCAAATTGGCGGGCAGAGTCCCGAGCTGCTGCGCTTGATCCATCAGAACCAGGACCAATTCGTGGCGATGCTGAACGAGCCGATCACGGCACCGTCGCCCGCGGCGCCGCCAGCGGCCACTGGTGCAGCGCCACTCGACTTTGGCGGCCTCGGCGGCGGCGGTGCGATGCCCACGCCGCAGCAGATCCAACAGCTCGTGGACTCGCTGACCCCGGAGCAACAGGCACAGATGGCTGCGCAGATGGGTATGACGCCAGACCAGCTGCGCGGGCTGTCCCAGATGCTGAGCAACCTGCCCCCGGGTGCCATGGAGCAGATGATGGCGTCGATGGGCGGCGACGGCGCGGGTGGTGCGGCTGGCGGCGGCCACCGCATCATGCTCACAGAGGAGGAGGCGGCAGCGATCGACCGTCTCTGCGACATGGGCTTTGACCGCAATGAGGCTGTGCAGGCGTACCTCGCGTGCGACAAGAACGAGGCGCTCGCAGCAAACTTCCTCATGGACAGCATGTCAGACAACTTTGGTGGCGGCGGCGGCGACGGCGGTGCCAGTGGCGGTGGCGACAACGACGACATTTACGGATAGCTAGCCAGCTGAGCCGAGTGAGTGGCGTGCGGACTAATATAAGCCCAGCTTCCGGCCGCGTTGCTTGCTGCGGTCCGGTGCTGGCTGTTGCGAACGTGGGCGTTTCTGTTGAGGACCGCCATCCCACCCACTCTTGCCTGAAGCGTCCCTTGTTGTAAAATATGTGATCAGGAACATCCGAGCCACACTTCTCGCAGAAATAGACTGTGATAGTCAACGGAGCAAACTTAGAACCAACATTCACAAGCACCAAGCTCCTTCCTTCCTTCCCACCTTGCACACACGTACTTGTTTTGCATTCGCATCGTGGCCACAGGAGCAGCACCTGTGACGACAGCAAACATGGGCGAAGAGGTCGAGAAGCACATCCTGCGCAAGTACGAGCTGCTTCAGAAGCTCGGCAAAGGCGTGCGTCGTGTCTCCTCGTCTGCTAACGTGGTGGAGCAACTCGACCCCTAATCGGATATGGTCGAACTAACTCACCCTTGGACGTGCGGCTTGCTCGCCCCACTCACTCAAACAGGCGTACGGAATTGTCTGGAAAGCCATTGACAAGAACACGCGCCAGGTCGTGGCGCTCAAGAAGTGCTTCGACGCGTTCCGCAATGCGACCGACGCCCAGCGCACCTTCCGCGAGGTCATGTACTTGCAAGAGCTCAACGGCCACGCAAACATCATTCGGCTCCTCAACGTCATCAAAGCCGACAACGACCGGGACATTTACCTCGTCTTCGACTTCATGGGTACGGACTGTGTGCTGTTGCCCAAAGCAAAGCACACCGCGTCACTTGACACTCCCTTTACTGTGTGCTGCCGCGCCAGAAACGGATCTCCACGCAGTCATACGAGCCAATATCCTCGAAGAGATCCACAAGAAGTACATCATCTACCAGCTGCTCAAGTCGCTCAAGTACATGCACACCGCCGAGTTGCTGCATCGAGACATCAAACCGAGCAACTTGCTGCTCAACTCGGACTGTCACACAAAGCTGTGCGACTTTGGGCTCTGTCGCTCCGTCTCGGAGATGGGAGGACCGAACCCGGTGCTCACCGACTACGTTGCGACACGGTGGTACCGCGCACCAGAGATCCTCTTGGGCTCTACGCGCTACGCCAAGTCGGTCGACATATGGGCAGTGGGCTGCATCGTCGCCGAGATGGCAACTGGTCGCCCCGCGTTCCCTGGAACGTCCACGATGAACCAGCTTGAACGCATCCTCGACGTCACGGGTCCGCCGACTCCGGAAGACGTTGAGAGCATCAAGTCGCCGTTCGCGAACACGATGCTCGAGAGTCTGCCAACGCCAAAGCTAAAGCCTCTCGAGGAGCTCTTCCCGAAAGCGTCGCCTGAGGCACTCGATCTCATCCGCCAGTGCTTCTGGGTGCGTGACGATGTCCTGCGATTGCGAGTGGTTGCATAGTATCGGTCTCAACTCCTAGTGTTCTTTGCTGTGTTGTTCTTGTGATCCCGGTAAGTTCGACCCGAGTAAGCGCATCACATGCGACGATGCGCTCAAGCACCCGTACGTGGCGCAGTTTCACAATGAGAAGGACGAGCCGAGCGCGCCAGGGGCACTACAGATCGTCGTGGACGACAACACCAAGTACTCGGCTGCTGATTACCGTGATCGACTCTATCGCGAGATCATCAAGAAGAAGAAAGAGGTGCGGCGACGCACACAGGGACAGGACGGCGGCTCGACTGCAAGCTAGAGAACGGGGGCTGAAGACTGGCAGCTGAAGTGTAACCATCTCCACTTCAACATGATACTGCTCAGAGGTTGCCACTAAGTTCGATCCTTTTTAAAATGCACAAACGGGCACCACTAAGTTCGATCATTTCTTGTTATCCACACGTCAGTTCTTGCTTTCAAGTTCACACGTCAACTGATGTCTCTGGCACGCGTCCTCCCACACTCACGAATCGAGCGAGGACACCATGGTGTCAGCCCCTGCAGCAGTCGCCATAGCCTCCAGCAGCTACCTGTTGCACGCTCACGCACAGCGTCTGCTCCCAAACCAACAGCGCCGTGCGCAAGCTGTGACCACAGAGCCTGATGCTGCCACCGACAGTGACGAGCAGCGCAGCCGCGACCTGCGCGCGGCCGCTACTTCGCCACTCAACGACCTCGTGCGCGACCTCCCGGGTCTCGACCCGAGCGTGAACTTGACGCATCACGCCGGACACATTTCGCTGCGTAGTGGCGAGCGCAATCGCATCTTCTACTGGCACTTCCCAGCGGCCGCTGCGCCAGAGAGTGCGCCGCTCGTCGTGTGGCTCAACGGTGGACCGGGCTGCTCCAGCATGCAGGGGTTGTTCCTGTACGTGGCGGTCGGTCGGTCGTGAGCGAATTAAAAAGGCTTGCAGCCAGAGGAAGCGGATGCTAACAGCGTTGTGTTGTGTGTGGACGCGCGTGTAGAGGCATCTCGCCGTTCAAGCTCGTGAACACGACACACATTGAGCTCAACGAGCACAGCTGGCACAAGAGCGCGAACGTGCTCTTCATCGACCAGCCAGTGGGCACGGGCATGTCAGCGACGCGTGGGAACAGCGTCCGCATCGCGGAAGAGGCGATCGCGGCGGACTTTTACGACTTCTTGAGCCAATTCTTGCTGCGCCACATGGAGTACTTGGCAGTAGACCCCGCGAGCAACAAGCAAGTCTCGCGGGACGTCTTTTTGTTTGGCGAGTCGCACGCTGGGCGGTACATCCCACAGTTCGCGACGTACATTCTCGCACAGAACCAGGTGCCGTTCAAAGACGCCGACATGACGATCCGCCTCGGCGGCGTTGGGATCGGGAACGGCTGGGTCCACCCGCCGATCCAGTACGAGTACAGCGACTTTGCGCACGGCATGGGGCTGCTCACGTTCGGGCAAGTGCGGTCGCTCAAGGCCGCGTACAGCGCGTGCACGGACGCGCTCCTCGCGGGGCAGTTTAACACGCCGCCGTGCTTTGCCAACATGAACGCGATTCTCAGCAGCGTCCGGAGCGCAAGTGGGATGGCGCTCAACTACTACGACGTACGCAAGTACGTCCACTCGGTGCGGGCGTACCCGAGAGAGCAGAGCCGCATCGTCGCGTACTTGAATCAGCCGAGCGTCCGGAAAGCGCTGCACGCAGACGAAGAGAACGCGCAGCGCTTCGAGATCTGCAGCGACCCCGTGTACAATGCGCTCGGGGACTTGGACGGCGTGAGCACGCTCGCGAATGTCCAATCGATGCTGCGCAGCGGCGTGCGCGTGCTCTTTTACAATGGCCAGTGGGACATGATGTGCAACCACGTGGGCACGGAGAAGCTCCTGCTCCATCTCGACTGGAACGGCTCGAGCGCGTACCAAGCAGCGACCAAGTACACGTGGGCGACCAGCGGGCGGAACGAGCCGGCCGGATTCGCGCAGCAAGGGGGCAACTTGACGTACCTCGTCATTGCAAACGGCGGCCACATGGTGCCGTACGACGTCCCGGACGTCGCAGCCGACATGGTGCGCAAGTTTGTGAACGGCGTCGCGTTCACGGACGCAGCGCAGCAAGTCGCGAACGTGCAGATGAACGGGTCGGCCCTCGAGTCAGTCGAGTGCGCGGCAGAGACGAGCACGGACGCGCCCGACAGCTTCGCGGCGGTCGTGCAGCAGCTCGGCGTGCCGTGGATCTGGGTCGCGGTGCTCATTTCGGTCGTCAGCAGCGTGCTCGCGGTGGCAGTGACAGTCCTATTTCTCCGCACCAAGCAGCCAAAGCAGCGCGCTGGTGCGCACTCGCGGATCGTCCAGGAGAGCGACGACGATGAGGAGGACGTTGATGACGCAGTCCCGAGCGCCAGTGAGCAGCGCAGTAGTGGGCGTCAGCGCATGGAGGTTGTCAACGAAGAGGACGAAGTTGTCGACATGACAAGTGCGAGTCCCTCCCAAGTATGATACCGGTAGTATGTACCGGTAT
>JAASGD010000776.1:0-16721 GCA_023334115.1 Globisporangium megalacanthum | reverse complement strand
TTGGTTTTATTACATTTTGTAGGATCAGGGTGCACCACATTAGGATCAGATTAGGAGATTATTAGTTTTGGTAGGCCGCTCCCTATTTAGTTTTGGGGGGAGGTTTTTTGAGGGCCGGTCATAAGGTCAGCCCAACAATACAGTTCCCTTTTCGCGTTCAAGACCTCAAGACCACCTTCTCCCCAGCTTCCCCAGGCTCCGCCACGGCTCAAGACCAACATCCCAGGAGGTGTGTGTATATTTTGTAGCTTGCTCGTCAGTGTGATTCTAGGATGCCAGTTTGGGCGTGCGCGAGTGTGACTGAGTGCGATAAGGGGCTGCAAAGCCTAAATATATCGGTACCCTGGTAACACCAGGCCGGTAATCCGTGTTCCCATACACATGCGTTTGTTCCCATCCTGGGGGGGGCTGTGCACGGGGTTCCATATTGCGAGTGGAAGGAGTGAAAGGAAGAGTAAGGAGGGGGTGTGCTGAGGTGCTGTTACCCCAAGAACATTCATTTGAGTGCCAGGCGTGCGAGGAGTCGACGAGTGTGTCCTTCCGTACTGCCGCGAGTGAGATCTGCCTGTGCACGAGTTGCCTGGCATCGATCAAGGGTCCGTTTGCCCCCAGGGACGAGTGTCGACCAAGAATAGGTCGGAGGCATGGGCCCATTGGCACCGACGAGAGCGAAGCCCCGACCGGGTCCCAGGACCCACCCGACTTTGTGTGTGTGAATACGTGTGTGTGTTCCCACAAGGTCTCCCGAGCGAGTGGAACCCAAGGAACTGAGCGGTGGCGTGGTGAACGGTTGGGTTTGCCGTCCAAGTAAGCCCCAGTTGCAAAGAACCCAAGACACACAAGTAAGTACTGACCAACGAGTCGAGGAGTCTACCCCGTGACTCTCTCCCCACTCCCCAAGGATATCGCGTCCGCCAGATTTGGTGATCCATTTCATCACACTTGTGTGAATGCTTGCGTGTTGGCGTGTACAAGTTGTTTGCGTGGAAGACAGTGGCCGTAGCGGTCAATGCTGCTGGCGATGAGGAATCACCGCCACTGCCCCAGAAAGACCTCGTCTGGCTCTTCTCCGTAAGCCGCGTGAATTCATGCCTGCCCGGTAAGACGCGGTGTTTGATCGGAGATGACGATACGCCTTGACGTGAAGATTAAATATATATTTGCCAGCACTTGCCGAAAGCAACCTAGGTATTCAAACCCCACCCATCCACCGCATGCTTGCCATGCACACTGCATGCAGGAAAACGGAAACATTGAGCTTCGGAGCCTTCTCGAAGTGAGTCTCACCCAGAAGATGCTGCTCACATTTGGTTGATCAGTGGAGATATCTGTTCGCTTTTGCTTCATAATCTTTGCTTGCTATTCTCAATTGCGGTCGCTAAGAACCGACTTCTTACAAAAACCGAGTTGTTTTCCATCACGCCACATTTGGCGGATGCACGCTATACCGGCCCATGTTTGGTGTCAAAACGCCAAATTTGGCGTGATGGTTTGCACAATTTGCAAATAGGGTGAATGGTGTGGATGATAAATTTCCACGCGTCTTAGCGTTCAGTTAGCGGGATTGGTGGGAATGCTCTTCGTTAGAGCATCCCCACCGGTCTTGCCAAATTAGTCACGCTAAATCCTCTTTTTGCGTGAAATGTACAGCTCCGGGAAAAGTATTTACAATTCACAGTGACGATTCCGCACTGATCTCGCCAAAAGCAACCAATAGTCAAAATACTGTATGCATACCCCGCACATCCAACGCATGCTTGCGGTACACGCTGCGTGTGGGGATAAAGATGACATCAAGCTGACAAACCTCCTAGAAGTGAGCCTCATCCAGAAGGTGCTGCTCTTCTGGTTGGTCATGGCGTCGTTGACATGACATATATGTTGAGTACGAGCGCTATCTCGACCTCGTACTAGTAGATCTGCATGTGTGAAGTTGGTTTTGTGGTTGCTTTTCTCGATTGTGGTCGCTAAAAAATCGCTTCATACAAAAACAGAGATGTTTTCATCACGCCACATTTGGTGGAGATACGCAATATTGGCCCCTGTTTGGCGTGATCTCGCCAAATTTGGCGTGACGATTTGCTCAATTTACAATTAGTGTGATTGGTGTGGAGGATAGATTTCCACGCAAATTTTAATTTCCGCCCAAACTGTTTAGCGTGGAATTTAGCGAGACCGGTGGGGATTCTCTTACTGTTGAAAACTCCAACACAAACACAAAATCCAGAGCTTTTTGTACTTGGCGCGGCATTCCATGGTATTTCTGAATAATACACTGAATGCCGTGCCGGGCACGGAAAGCTCTGGATTTTGTGTGGATGTTTACAACAGTGACTACTACGAGCCTCGGATGAGCAGAGCACGTGCTCCGGGAGAGCCGGGCTCGAAGTGCTCAACCCGAGCAGTAGCCCCTGTGCTCTATGCGAGCAGGCGTTTTTGCTCGCATTCGCTCCATTTTCGACCTGTCCATTGGCTGGTTCCTACTCGTGGGCTGATTGCGTGAAATTAGTAACCAGCGAAGATCGCGGTGAGTGGATCTCTGGAGGACCTCTGGTCACTTCCAGACGAGCGCCAGCACACAAACATGGAGATCGACGACACCGTCGACCACACAAATGATGTCGATGTCGACGTGGACGAAGAAGTCCTTGCGTTGGTCGCTGTGCACAACGCCGAAAGAGAGCACATCTTTAACGAAGCCGACCTACGCCGACTCTTGGGGCTCTTCAAAGACCAGACACACTCGTTGGCGCTCAATCAAATGCAACTGGTCAACCAGCAGCACATTCAAGCCCACAGCCAGCACGAGTCACTGGCTCACCTCCATCAACGACTCGAGTTTCAAGCGAGTAATCACGCTCAAGCACAGCTTGAATCACACTCGCACCTGCAGAAACAGCTGAATAGCGTCTTGACACAGGTGCGCTGTAATTGCATCTGTGCAGCGCCAACTGCGTTCGCTAACAGTGCTGCGAATGGATGTATACAGGCTCTGGCCGAATTCAACAACAAAGTGGTTGCCGATGCTGCGGTAGCAGCCCAAACTCAAGCTGCTGGATAGCACGCTGCCCAGCAGGTTATGACGAAGCGCATCAACGAGTTGCAGGTAGCCGCCGGAACACTCGCGAATCGGCACTCTGAGCTCGCGCAGAGTGTCGAAAGTCGTGTGCAAGCAGCTCTCAGCGACGTGTATAGCAGGTTCGATGCGAGAGCGGACGCAGCCGAGAACCAAACGCGTGAACGGCTCGAGGAGATCATGCACAATCTCACGGTGTTGCAGGGAAACGCAGAGCAACAGCAAACATTGGTGGCACGGAACCAATGTGAACTGCTAAATATTGTCGAGCGTGCGGTCGACGAGCGTGTCCAACTAGCGTTGGCGGGCTCGCAGTCTCGAGTGGAGGAGGCAGCTCAAGCCCAGCTGGCGGAGTTCTTACGGAAGCATCCGACGGCAGCGCCGCTCAACCTCCGGTCCAAGATCAAGCAACTTTCGGAAGAACAAGCGGCACAGGCAGCCAGGATGGCACAACACGAGTCAACGGTTACTGCTCAGATACAAGCGGCGATGGCCCACGCAGAGCATGTAGCCCAAGTGTCTACAGCAGCGGCACCCAAGGAGGTAGTCGACGTCGCACAGCTGCGGATCAACAGCGCTGTGAAACAAAGGTGCACCAGCGCCGTGGGCGCGATGAGCGCGTCTGTGGCAACGACACCTCAAACCTTCGGAGACAGCATCGAAGATCGGGTGAACGCTGCGCTGAAGTTTGCTCGAGCCCGCAAAACAAGCAAAGCCAATGGCAGTTATGCTCGTCCACTTGCCAGCACCACAGAGGATCATTCTGCGTCTTTTGTCTCGCAGCCTACTCAGCCTTCTCCTCCTGCTTTGGCAGCGCAAGGCACGACAACGTGACCGGCCCCGGCGGCGTGTGTCACCAACGGTAACGCGATGGAGTCTGCACAGATGTTGTCCACATTGCGTGCGTTGTTGCAGCTGCAATCCGAGCCACCAGTTCCGACCAGTTCGACATCCCAGACCAGTATGCCAGTGATCACCGACGTTACTGCTCTCCGTTGCTTCCCCCGCGACGCTATGAATCAGTCAAAGCCCGGCGAGAATGTGAGCATCAGCGCAAAGGTTCAGACGGCTCGCAGGCAAGCGGCCTCGGCGATGGCTGCCCGGACGAGTCAACGAGAGCAAGATCTTCGACTTGCGCGCAGAGCAACACGTGCTCGTGCTGCAGAGCGGAAATCGCAAGCAGCCGACGTCGCCAAGTTGGTCAATGAGCTGACGACACTGCTCGCACGGATGAATGCGAGCGGCTCGCAGAACAATTAGCCAGAGTGTAGCAAATACAGTATATGATCTCAGGCATGCATCAGTCTACTCATCCATGAAAATATCCTTCGAGAACTGAGACATCGCTCTGACATCAACTTCGCTGGTGCTTTCGAGCTCCGTTCGGACATTTGACGGGATATGCGCGTCCACGTGCCGAGCGTCGATCTTCCTACGCTGCGATCGACAAAATCTCTGCTTCTGTTCAGGAAGGAGCACATATCGATGGTTGTAGGCTTGATACTGCTTCGCTGTGCGGTAACGATCATGCCACTCACACCAAAGTCGCGTTCGATCTGTGCAGACGACGACGGAACGGCGAAGACGATCCGAGCCACCTTTGGAAGGTACGTATAAGTACCGCTCTCGAACTCGCGCCGCCAAAAATTGAGCACCGATTCAACGCGGCCAACATCGTCGCGCTGGAGCGTGCTTGGTGTCGACAGCCACCGGTCGAGTTCCTCGTCGACGCGACCCCGGGTGGCGGAAGGCGGGTCGCCGGCTTTTTCGTTTGTCGCGACAAACTCCATCCAATCCTCGGAGTATACTGGTGCCGGGACGTTGTCAGTCGGCTCGCGCTGTGGTGGGGGTTGCGGCAGGAGTTGCACCATGGGGCCGCGTATCTTCTCCAGCGCTGTGCTCTTTACCCGCTCGTATACGCGCTGGAATTGAATCGGTGAGACGCCGAATGTCGTGTTGCAAGCGCAGACGATCTTTTTCAGCGCGCCGTCCAGCTTCTTGCTGACAGGATGGAGCAGCAAATGCATCTCTGAAATGAACGCCGACGACGCGATCACAGTTCGCTCAGTGTACCGCGCGAAGAAGCTTTTGTGGAAGAGCGAGCACAGCAAGTTGCGCGTTTTGCTGGCGATCGGCGTCAGCTCCGAGAAGTACGTTGGCTCATTCGAGCTCGACTGGCAGTTCCGGAGTAGTTTCGTTTGGTCCAGCACTTTGAGTCGCAGCTTGTACAGCGCCAAAAGAACGTCGACTTGGTTCGGTGACTCCGCTTGGCTCTTTGTGTTGATGTCCGTGATCGGTTCGAGTACCGAAAGGAGCTGAACAAGCCCCTGTTTGTCATTCGCTAGTGGGAACGATGCCGGCTGGTCCCCGCGAGCTTGTCGGTCTCGATGCTCGTACCAAACTCCCAGCGGACGCCATTTGCCAAGGATCCTCCGCACCACACCCGTCAGCCCCATGAAGCGATGCGTTCGGTACGTCAGCAACTGGTCAGCCTTGTCTTCCCCGAGCAGCACGCAAAGATCAGAGAACAGTGAGCCCATCTTCTCGACGTGCTTCACTTGATAAACCGTCATGACGATCCGCGAGATGAGGCTTGTCATCTCTCTGTTCTTCGAACGCGACGCGTCGCCGACCATCCCACACCCAGCTTTAGTGACCGCGCTCGTTAAGTGGGGAAGGCATCACTCCCACTGCCTTCTGGAAGCCGAGGCGAAGCATCCACTTGACGTCCGGTTCTGCGTAGCTTGTCGCGCCAACCCAAAGTCTGCAAGCACATCGCGGATCCATCGCATGAACGGCTCTCGCAAGCCACGCGACCGCTCCTCAAAGTCGGGGTTGAAGTGTCGGGTGCCCAGTAGCGCGGACTTGAACTCCCACTGGCTTGTCACCAATGTAGACGCGCAACCCAAGGAACTTCACGCCCATGGTCTTTGACGACCAAAAGTCGGAGACCACGGTGAAGCACGCGGTGGGGCACACGCGGTTCTCCTCGCTGAAGTTCTTGATCTCGATTTTCGACGACGCGTACATCTCGACGATGCAGTGAGACACCACCTTCGCGTTTAGCGGGACACGTAGCTCCACCGGCACGAACAGATCTTGAATGACTGTTGACTCCTTGTTCTCTCCGGATCTGAGCGGAAGGTTGTTGTTGATGATGCGTCTCGTCTCAAGGAGTACCAGCAGCCGGGCTCCGTCGTCCTGGAAGAGGTCGGACTGGCGGAGGCGCTCAACCACCTCGGCTCGAGTTCTCACTCGGCTGAGTTCGTTGAGAGTACGCTCGGACGCCAAATTATGTTCCTTCCGTAGGTGGTAGACGGCGCGCGAAGTCTTGCCGTGAGAGAGATGGAAAAACTTGCGTTCCGCACGGCAGTGAGCGCTGCCAAGACAGATCCGACCGATCTCAACGTCCATGTCCAGCACATACTGGGCACGGATGCCCAGTCGTATATGAACGACGTCTCCGAACGTGTCGGTGGGTAGAGAATCATGCCTTCGTCCGCCTCGAAGGACCGCACTGCAGCGGTGACGGCAGCGGGTGGGCGGACTCGCGTTACGACCGGTTCGCCAGCTACAGCAGCCGACGCGCGACTCGTCTGGCCGAGTAGAGGTGCTGTAGAGCGTACAGGAGCGGCTGCGCTGGCGTTGGTTTCGCAACTGCCCGGCTCCGCATCGCTAGCAGCTGCATGCGGGTCTTCACGAGTGGGCGAGGCTCTCAGCGTTCCAGCAGCGCGTGGGTTTGAGGCCGTGGTCGACGCCGGCATTGTTGCTGCCATGTCGGGGTCCTCAGTCGCGAATCGGCGAAGCAACGAGGTCAAGATCGACCAAAGCTGCTGGTGGTGCTGGCCGCGGCCCACAAACTCGTTGTTGTTGGTGTTCATTCGCGCTGTTCTCTTGGCTTGTTCTTCTTGTCTTGGTCGCTTTGCAATGTGGGGGCCAGAGAAGGTAGCGGCAGAAGCGAACGCCTCCTTCGCGTACTGTACATGTCCGCAGAAGATCGCCAGGATAAATGGACAGATTTATAGCCAATGACGTGTCTCCGCAAGGAGCAGGCTGGATCCTGGAAGAGTCGTCAGAGAGCTTTGCTCCAAGAGCATCGACTAAAGCTCAATACCTCCCTAATAGAAGCCGAGAGGAGGGTATACCGGTATTTTTGCTCCGTCCCGTCTGCAAGAGGTCAGTTTTTCGGTATTTCTGCTCTGCTCTTCCGAGTCTTGGACTACTACAGGTGGGAGCGCGATGAAGGAACGGGCATCAAATAATTCCCTTTTATTCTCGCTATAAGGACGATTGAATCGCCTGGCCTAAATAGGCACTTAAACTGACCTTATTTTATAATACCTTGTTTAATTACATACATATCAGGGGTTCCTTCATCGCGCTCCCACCTGTAGTATACCGTTTGCAGATAAAGTGACTTTATTTCGTATCAAGGTGGTGAGTTCTCCGTTTATTGCACGCAGGTACAACTGCGAAACAAAACTGCGATGTGAACAAACACAGCCCCGCCAGCACAGAGCACGTTTTAGCTGCCATGCTCGACGTCGACACGACAGCGCCGCCCGACATGGCAGCGCGCACGATCATGTCCCTGGCTGATATCGAGTTGATTGTCACACCGACCGACGAGCCGTTCCATCGATCAGTTTGCCGAGAGCATCTTGTGCCCATTTCCAGAAAAGTGTTTGCTGTGGAGCGGATATCTCCATCTCGTGTTCAATTCCAGCGCTCAAAAGCGGACATCTCAATGTTTGAACGCCTTTGAAATATTTTATCTTTGAAAAGTTTATTAATAAAAAATGAATGTTGACTATCGGTCTCTTGTGCAACATTTTTCACACGATGTCGCATGAGCAGAAACCTTATTTAACAAAGTAATCTAAATTAAACGTTTATAAAATCGATAAAAAAACAAAATCTCATTGTGAAAACTTATAATCTAAAATTATTTATAAATTGCTACAAGATATCAGTTTATAGTAGAAATTGTGACGCGATTGTGATCCTGGAGTAACTCTGGATTAAAAATCCAGAGAACGGTTTAAAATTGGCAGTAAGAACTCACCAATGGTTTTGTTACCCCGTCAATTTCCAAAAAGGGCAATGTCCATGATTTTGTTTATAATTTATGGAAATTGTGACTCGGGCCACCCTTCCATTTTTGTGTACTTGCGGGCGAGGAGTGAAAAGCAATTATTTTGACTTGATTTCAGGATCTAAATTTAGTCCTGAAAATAATGTTTCACGATCCGATTTGTTCCTCAACTGTGTGTAATCGAACTGTGTATTGTCTGAATCTGTACTAGTGAATACGAATTGCTGTCTCCCAATCCTGTTCCTGTATTATTGTGGAGAATGGGCAGTCTGTAACGGGGTTATGGGGATTGGTGTATTCACACCAATGAGCACGGTGGGCTTCAACCACATGCTATGTTTGTAATTACGGACACCTACAAGGCAGATGAAAAGGGATGCAAGTTCTTTTTACCGAGATAAGTTACTCTCCGTCATTGGCTTTGCCTTTTGGTGTTTTTACCTTCGCTGCAGTTTGTAGGGAGACACAAAGGGAGAAAACGCATACATATACAGTGCCGTGCCATGCCCAGTAAAGCTCTGGAATTTAACCCTTAAGGTGTGGGTTAACATAATGAGGATAGACACCTTCGAAACGATTGACATACTGTACCAATGTCCTGTTGTACAAGGAATGTATATGTACTCTAGAATTTTCCAGTTATTCCAAGATCTGACTTGGTCTACATTTTCTGAAAATATTTTCTGTATTTTGACCGTTCGGGTAACCTTAATGCGACCTTTTCTAGGTATGTCGAGAATTTCCTTGAAAAATCAGAAATTCAAAATAATTTCAGTTCTTCCCAAGAGGTCTACGCCCCTCCTCGGAAGACATTTCCGAAAATTAATTTAGTACATGGAAAATTCATGCCACATACATAAATTTACATAGTATTCGGTCATAAACGGTACGTTTTTGGCGAGATTGTTGCTCGTTCTTGGGTGATAGGCAATTCTTTCCTTTGTATAGAAATGTGTGTCCTCGGCAGTCATCCCGAGATATTCGGATTACATCTCCGCCTACCCTTCTATCAGCCCTGGTATCGGAAGATGTTGTGGTCTGCTGTCGCTGAAATAGGACAACAACGGAAAGCCGCTTTTGCATCAATATCTCTGAGCAAGCAATTCTGACGATGTTGGGCACTACACATGTACAGTGCCGCTTTTCTGGCACATGTGTCACAGGAATTTGATACTGTATGGCCACAACTTGGAAGGCGTTTATCGTCAACGCATACATCATGTCAATCTACACCTGAAGGGTTAAATTCCGGAGGTTCACCGGGCAAGGCAAGGCACGGTAATGCCCATGCTGTCAGAGTTGTTTGCATGGGGTTTTTGCCATATTTGGTGACAGCAGACACATCATCTTCCAATTCTCTGGATTTTTAATCCAGAGTTACTCCGGGATCATAATCGTGTCCGAATTCTAGTACAAACGAATATCTTGTATGAATTTATATAATGGATGCCGAATATAAACTTTCAAGATTCAAATTTGTTGTAAATTGAGTTAATTACAGTCATTTTTAAATACATTTGTTTAAAATTTTGTGCTCGTGCGACATCATGTGAAGAATGTTGCACGAGAGACCGACAGTCGACATTCATTTTGTTAAAATTGTTGTTTCGCAGATATTATATTACGGAGGTATTTAAACACGGAGTTGACTGCTGCCTCCTCGGATCGGTTTTTGTTCACACAAGCAGACGTTATGCTAAACGATGTTGAACACCAGGAACGTCTTTTCATTTGCTATTGTCTCGTGCGCTTGATTTGCAATGAGCAGGTCGCCACATCCTGTGCCAGCAGTGATGTAAGGGGGTTTCTCTCTCGTACTGCCGTAACATGAGAGTGAAAATGACACTCCCGATCTCGCGTTAATCGACTATTTCGGGAAGTGCCTGCCGCTAGCCGTATCGACGCTGTCACCCAGTCGAAACACCATGGTGGTAACGCTCCAGCTGCTGATACCGACTATCGAGTACCCAGGGGCTCTTGCTCGAGGTCGGTGCTAGTGTAGTAAGCGTGTTCGTCATATGGAGGCTCGTGAGCTACCACATCAAGGCAGACAGCATCTATAGCGCCTTCGAGAACACCCGACCAGTGTCACCACGCCTGCTAATGTCCAATATGCAAAACGTCACGATCCATGATGGCCACTGGATCTTCGACTGGTTTGCGGAGCAGTGCTAACTCTTGGGGTGGCCGAGGATTTTCTCGTTCAGCGTCGCGGAGTCACAGACGCTTGTGCTCTCGACACCTGAGCTCATCAACGACGTCCTCAAGCCTCATTACGAGATCTTTCTGAGGGCGACTACGAAATCTCCTGCTTCCCAAGGCTCCTCGTCAGCGATCCCAATGACCCTGATGGTGGCGCGCGGTACTTCCGCTGCAATTCCGCAAGCAGCCTCTTGTCGCACCATACCGTAACCAAACGGACAAGGTATTTCCACCGGACACTTTCGGACAGTCAGGTGCAATCATGATACAATTGAGTTTGAGAGGTCCAAGTCCTGACAGAATCGGCTTTGCAAAGCGGTTAAATTAACCGAGCCGGTTTGTGTTTTGCCATTGACCAACTGGGGTTTGGGTTTTGTTTGCACACCCATCGTTTTGGCTCGAGACTGCAGGCACAATGAGAGGCTCTGAAACGCGCTATGGGCTGAGAAAAACGAGAAAAACGAAATCAGGCTAAAACAGTATGTATTTGGACGGGAGAGCACGTGTGTGTTCCATGGCAAATTCAGGAGTGAGGTCGTGGTCGCGAAGTCGGGGGCCACAATTAGGGGGGCTTTGTCAGATCGGACTGAACGTAATTACAGAACGTGAAATCAGCCAGCAATAAAAACGCTTCCACCAGATTCGAGAACATTCAAGAACTCACGCGTTCATCGCATGACAGCCAAACAAAGCAACATACAAAAATCAAGTCGATTGAGCCTTTGTGTTTGCCGACAGCGCCGCCTCAGGCTCATTCAAGCTTCTTGCCGAGTTGTGCTCATCACGACAGCCCCAAAAACAACACCCACAGTGACGGCGCACCTCATTGGCGCGAGCAGCGGGGCATTCCCTCGTGCGTTGCTGGTTCGAATCCAGCCGCCGTCCTCATGTCTGATGTATTTGTGCATGTGTGTGTGAGCGTGTGTGCGAGCGTGTGTGCGAGCGAGTGGTTGCGTTCTCTAAATACCAAGCGCCAAGGTCGTTATTCTCCCGCTAGATGCGCGCCAACGAGAAGAAGCCCGCGCAACCAGCTTTGGTCAGTACCGCGCGGGAAACAAAGCGGGTGGGGCGAGCGAGGAGCGAGAACATGAGCGTGCTTGTACAAACGAGCGATGGAGAGAGGTGCGAATGTGTCCGCGTGCGATTGCGTGAGCGTCTTGGGGCGATTGGGTGTTTGCGAGAATCGCGTGAATGTGCTAGTCTGCATGCGTGCGAATAATGTATGCTATTGTTGATCAATGAGCTCGAGCGCGTCTTTAAACTGCACACGCCGTGCGGCGGCGCTCACATGGATGGTATGAGATCAACTATTGAAATGTATTGTCTGGGTGTGCATGCATGGCGCGGTGTGCTTCATACTGGTGTTATTTCCTACGCTTGCGCATATGGAGCCAGTATGCCGTGTGTTGCTTTGGGCGACGGGTTGGCGATCTAGTGCGTGCGCAGTAGCACTTTGTACGAGTCGATGAGCGCGTTCAGCGTGTCCGCACGGTGCAGACGCCGCATCCCCTCCAAGCCCGTCCCGAAGCCTGTCGGTTTGAACCCTCGCTCGCGCAAGAACGCGAGCAGTGCCTCCTCTGCCGCTTTGCCCGCCATCAGCACTGCGTCCTTGTACGAGACGGCGCCCGTCTCAAGCACAAACCCGTTCGGCAGAAACAGCTTGAGGAAGGCGACCAGCAAGCGCGAATCCGACCGGCACTTGCAATCGCCGCCGCCCTCCCACATGCGTGGTGCTTGCGAGTACCATGCGTACCAGACCGACGACAGGTTTGCTGCTGGCGACTTCTTGCGTCTCTTGGGCTCAGGTGCGACTGACTCGGCGGTCTCGCAAGTCTCGTCGTCTTCTCTTGTGCACTCGCTCTTTTGCTCAGGGAGACGGAGGAGAGCTGCTTCGCACACGCGAAGTCGATCAGCCAGCTTTCTGTTCAGCGCAATCATCTCGGTGACGACGGCTGCGTCGTGGCCGCACATAGCGCCTCCTGTATCGGTGTCGCTCTTTCGCTCTTTTGGTACCGGCTGCGCGCTTTGTCCGAGGCCGCCGACCCGGAGACGATGTCGACACCCGTGTACCCTGCGGCCACCAGGCACGACTCGATGTGCTTCACGATCGGCGCTTGAGGGTCCAGCGCCTTGATGCGGGGGTACTGCAGCACAAGCGTTGCGTTCAAGCTCGCCAGCACAGTGTCGTCGACGTTGAGCCTCCGGCCCGCATGGCTCCTGCATGCATCGAAGACCAGAGCCTGCAGCCGCTCGAGACCAGCACGTGTGTTGCTGTCGAGAGCCGCGGGGTTCATGGACATCGGCTTCTCGTCCAGAGCCCAGCCGCTGGACAACCCAGCGACCTTCCTGTCCTCGTGGGGTGTGTTGAACACTCGCGAATCCCTTGTTGGCTGCGCACATGTTCCACGCCCCGCGATCCAATATCCACTGAGCGGCGAGTCGGTCGTCGCCGTTCGCGTGCTGGGCGCCTCCCCGCCGGAACGAGCGGGACGTGAGACAACGTGACGCCAGTTCTGGCGTTTCAAGGCGCCGCAGCAAGCGGTTCACGTAACCGTTAATGCCGACCTCCGCTTTGATTCGGCTGGGTTGCTTCGGTGGCGGCGCCTGAGCTTGGTCTGCGGTGCCTGCGATGTCGAGCGGATCGGCGTCCAGGAGCTTGTGCAGCGTCACCGTCAGGTCGAGTACGGCAGCGATAGGTGCAAGCAAAGCGGGAAGTTGGCTAAGGATAGCGCCGGAGGGAGTCTCTTGCATCGCGAGCGCAACAGCCAGCGCCGTCAGTGGACACGCAAGGAAGCTGGAACGGTCGGGAACGAGCGTGAGCCCTTGCTCGCTCGACGTCTTGACGCGCAAGAGCCTAACAAAGACCGCGCCGTCCGCCGCCGCCGTTCGCCGCCATCGAGACGTGCTCCTTCTGCAGGAAGCCAAGGTCCGATGCCCGCTCGAAGCAATACCACATCAGGCATAGCAGAGCTACGTCTTGGTAATCGTTAGCACAGCTTGCATTTGCATAAAGGGACTCAATCAATACGCAAAGATCCTCTTTCTGCATGCGGTTGCCTTGTTGACATGGCCTCCCTGTGTTCTCTTCTGGCAATGGCGTTCGAGCGTCTTGCCCTTTCGCATGATCTCACTCTCGGTGCAAGCACGCAGCAGCGGATGCGCATCGAATAGCCACAGCTTAACGTTCCGATAGTACGACACCACAGAGTTTTTAGAGAGAGGATTGCCATCGTTCCCTACTTTGTACGCAAGATGCAAACCAAACCTGTCCATGACATTCACTAGGCGCGTGCCTGACGGATCGCTCCGGATGCTCGCGTGGACATAGTCCTCGCTTAAATCCTGCTCTTGCAAGAAGCGCGAGGGAGCGCTCACAGCCGTGGCGCGCGGCTTCTGCGTGTTCGCAGGCGCAAGTGACTCCAGACCCATGGTTGAGTTGTGAGAAAACATGAGCGGGCCACCTCAAAGCAGGCAAGTGCAAGCCAGTCATTCAGAAGATCTATGCGGACCACGCTATGTTGGCCAGTTGTCCTTGTTGTCGGAACAGTAAGTATATTTGTTCAGTTCCGTAATGACTTGACTTCAGTATTCACATATACATATTTTGGATTCCATTCCGTCAAAATTCGTGTCAGAACCGTCCGAACTCGAACATGCTGCGTGATTGACTAAAAATAACGATATCCCGCCAACGATTGGCTGAAAGGGGCACTGCATTTATTCAATTGTCCGAATGGTTAACATATTCATTCATAGCCTGCTTGGCCGATTGGGGGGCGGCGGCGGCCGTGACACAAAAGGGATACTGCGGCGTGTTGGGGCGTGGTAAAACATTCGTAGCGCTTTGCCCAAGCGGTGGTAATCGACAGCCGCCAGGTGATGTTTCCTCGTATCGCCAATCAAGGAATGAGTGAATGACTTGTATGGGTTTGTGAAAGGCAAGTCCTGTTGTACTAATCCAGAGCATTCCCCTGTCCCGGCTATGCACCAACTTTGACAATCCCGCACAATCCACGCACAATCCACGCTAATCTGCGGAGACGAGCCAGTAACGGGTGATTACCATCGCCGACGTATATCCGCACAGCCTCCAGGAACTGGACATAGCCAGGCGGACTTGCTTGCGGCCACCCACGAGTTCAATACAGTACTCAATTCAAATTCCCCCGACCATAAAACTTTCTAAACCAATTCGCGCGCTCGAGCGCGATTTTCACCAAGTCATTTGACGGCATAGTGAAACCAAGTCGTTCTGCAGCCTCGTGATCAATAGTGAATCCAAGCCGTTTTGAAGGCCACAGCTACATAGCGAAACCGAGAGAACTTATAAACTGAGTCGCTGAAGTCACTTTGTTGGCTGTCAACAACATCACGGCTGTCAACAACACCACGGCTGCCCCCAACATCACGGCGAACGCGGCGCTTAAGCGCTCGATTGAACGAGCGCTGACAGCAAGTTGTGCCCCGGCACCCTGGCAGTGATATGTGCGCAGAGACCCTTGCATCGAAAACGTACATCCCGCTTCATTCAGCTTATAAACACATGCATTAATATCAATACCGTAGGTAATGAAAGGCGTGCTTGTTGACGAGCCCGACGCGATGTCCGCGCACGAACTCCTCTGTCATGAGGAGTATGAAGACACCGCAATTGTAGTTGTCGCTCTGGACGCCGGCGTTCGCTTCCTTCACCCGCTGCCAAAACGTAAAAATAAACGCACTGCAGAAAAATTGGCATCAAGCGCTTCACCACGGTCTTCGCTTGGTTTGTGTAGCTGGACGCCATGAATTCGTACACAAGAACCTCACGTCTGTCGGCGTTGACGAGCGCACAACTCCAGTGGCTGTTACCGAGGTTGAGCGGCACGAGTACGAACTTGGAGTGCTCGGTCAGCTGGAGTTGTAGCCAGGTGTGTCCAGCTGTTGGTGCTACCGCAATGATCATTTGCGCTTGAAAAAGAGCAACGTCAGACATATCAGCGAACATCTTACGTAGCGCGGTGTCGACGGCAAAGTCACTGAGAGCCGTCTTGCCAACAAAGTCGAGGATGCCTGCGTCCTCTGACACCAGTGGCATCCGGTGCAAAGTGGCCTTGATGTTGTCGTTGCCATTCGCCTTATAGTGTGGATAGAGACAATCTGCGACACTGCAGTCGATCTCTCGGCACCACTCGACAGCCACGTCCACGTTCTCGCAGAAGGCGACAACTTTGTGCCACTTCTGCATGAGCAGGAGAGCCTTGCGATTGAACAGCGCAGCTCCAGCTACATCCACTTCAATCTGGTCTTCCACGAGCCCTGCTGTCCTGTTTTGCAGCCTTACGTTCACTGCGCCACACCGCTCAAGAACTGGAAGAGGAAGGATCTGCGTGATGTGCTCGATCTCGATTGGTACTTGCTTTGTCTTCTTGAGGTTGATCGGTCGCACATACCTGACCACTCTCGATAGTCGGTAGCCGGTAGACGTCGAATTCACGAAGAACAGACGAGGTCTACTGGTACGTCGCCTCACCTGCTAGGACGTGTCGCACAGTCGCCAGGCTGAGATCGTTGTGACGCTTGCTCGACGCGTCGCGAGCGGCTTCCGTATTGTTGGTCACCTTCGCCTTCCGGGCAGCAGCAGTGATCTTCGGCCAGCCACGACGTTGAGGAGGTGCTTCGATGTCGTAGTCCGGAGAGTAGTCGAGGTCCTCTGCCGCCATGTCTTTTAGCTTCTCCGTGGTGACTCGGGCTTCACCAATGACGATCTCTTGAGTCGTCAGCGGCTCCAGGTAGTTCAGGATCTCTCCCTCTGGCTCTGGCTCCGGGGAGGCGGATTGTTGTTGGACAATCGCCGGGCTGCTTGCATGGGGCTCGGATTGTCGAGCGGCAATCGCCGGGCTGCTTGCGTGGGGCTCGGACTTTCGAGCGACAATCTGCTGTGGAGGCGGCGCGGGATCCTGAGGCGGCGAGTCAAAAGAGTGAAGTGCCACAGTATCGATGCAGCCTGACGGCACGAGCGCACCTGCCTCTTCGATTGAGTTGCTGGAGCTATGCGACTGCAGACCGCGAACAGCCTGGAGCGCGCGAGCTGCATCCGCTTACCTGTTCGTCGACACAATCGAGTCTACACCATTTCTCGATTGGCTTCGTCAAAAGTGCAAAACAATTCGTCAAAAGTGCGAAAGTTTCGGCAGACTGCATAACCTGATGACATGTGAAAATAATCCTGTGCTACTGTGTTCATGCATGCTTACATCGGCAAAAATACCGGTAATGAGTCAATAGCTACACAGTCACTCGTAGGCGTCAAACGCACACATTTCACACAGAGAAAGTAAGAAAATGACCTAGTGACTACAGTACACT
>JAASGD010000775.1:0-16724 GCA_023334115.1 Globisporangium megalacanthum | reverse complement strand
GAATTTGAAAGTGGTGAGATGTGCATCCGATTTGCCTATTCTAGACGAGCATCATACTCAAACAGCACATGAAAATTCCAAATTTTGACAAAGTTACGAGAACTAACGTGAGTGTGCGATTTCTTTTGTCGCGGAGTGTAGAGTAAGACAGACTAGCGGTGAGCAAGCTTGCCGTACTAGAAATCGAGAAGCGAGCAGTGTACGCCACCGTTAGGTGGAGCAGTCAGCCAGTCGACCCAGTCACTTCAGATGAAGCATCCAAGATGCTTCAAAGGTACAGTTGCACTAGTACTGGCAGGTGCCACCAGTCATAAAAGAGTTCGTGACCGGAGGAGACCTGCTAACAATGGCAACTCTGCTCGTGGTGGTGCAGTTCTAACTACGAGAGACCACCACCCGGTACGCAAACGCAGGCCCGGTTCTCTCTCGCTCTCTTTCTCTCTCTCTCCGCAGGACCAGAATCACACGCAAGATCTTGTCAAGTCAAAGTCGAAGCCAAAGCCAAAGTAGCGACCTACAAGCAGCAACGACGGGCTGGTCCGCTAAGGCAAACTCGGCCCTGCGTTGCCAGGACGTCCAGCCCAAGTGAGCCAGCCTCCTGACCATTCATCACCGCTCCCATTCTTCAATTCACTGCCAGCTACCGAAGCAACCAGCGACCAGCGACCAGCGACCATGAAGACCTTCTTCGCACTCGCCGCATTCGCGGTGATGCAAGCGACTGGTGCCGTCGCCACCGCCACGCAGGAGTCGACAGGCGACATCAAGAGCGCGTTCCTGCGCTGGAAGGCGAGCGAGGCGGGGCAACACGCGTACAAGAACAATCTCGTACCCGCACGCAGCAGCAGTAGTCCGTCCCGGATGTCGCTCCTGGACGCCGACGAGCCGACGGCGGACGAGCTCACGCGCTTCCAGAACTCCCTCGACGCCGTTGCTCGCATCCAGGAGCAGCAGCCGCGAGCCACGTTCTCCATCGACACCCCGTTCGCGCTCATGACGAGCGACGAGTTCGAGGCGTACGTGGGGAAGAGCAATGTGCAGGAGCATCTGAAGGAGCTGGAGAAGCGTCTGAACCCGCCGCCGTCGCTCCCAGTGGCACAAACAGGCGCAGCTGTCTCTCTTGACATCGGTCTCGACAACACGGTCAGCGTTGCTGCCAACGTCACGAGCATCAGCACGACGATCACCACGGTGACGAGCAACGGCACGCGCAGGCTCGACACGTGGGCCGTGAACGTGGACTGGCAGACGAAAGGCTGCGTGACGCGCGTCAAGGACCAGGGCGGCTGCGGCGTGTGCTGGGCCTTCGCGGCGACGGGTGCGCTCGAGTCCGCCTACTGCGTGCAGACTGGGAAGCTCTACGAGCTCTCGGAGCAGGAGGCCGTGAGCTGCAGCCGAAACACACCGTCCTGCGACGGCGGGTTCGCCGGCTATACGTACGACTGGCTCACGCGCCTCAACGGCGGCTCGGTCTGCACCGAGCAGTCGTACCCGTACGTGTCTGGCGGCGGCACCGCGCCAAGCTGCAAGCGCTACGACGCCGCGTCGCCCAAGTGCGACAGACCGAACCTCGGCGCGTACTTCTACGACGGCGGCTACTTCGACGACCACACGGTGCTCGAGGCGGCCGTGCTCAAGCAGCCCGTGGCCATGTCGATCGCCGCGTACGGCGACGCGTTCCAGTACTACAAAGGCGGCGTGCTCATGGGCGACGAGCAGAAGTGTCCGGTGGACAAGATCAACCACGAGATCCTCATTGTCGGTTTCGGGACGCTCAACGGTGTGCCGTACTGGAAAATCAAGAACCAGTGGACGGATCAGTGGGGCAGCGGCGGGTACATGTACATTGAGCGCGGGTACCAGGGCCACACGTACGGCGCGTGCGGCGTGGAGAAGTACGGCTTCTACCCCAAGTTCCCGGCCGCGTCCGACCCGGGCCTCGCGAAGCGCATAACGACGCCACGATGGGGCTACGGACTCACGGGCCAGCAGCTCAAGGTCATGGTCGGCATCTGGGAGCCAGAGCAGTGCGGCAGTCGGTGCACACAGGACCCGAACTGCGTCGGCTTCAACTGGTTCCCGAGTCCTCTCTATTGGTGCGAGCTCAAGTCGACAAACACGGGTCTCAAAAGCGCCTCCGCCTCGTACGCGACCGTGATCTCCAAGACCGAGAGCCTCAGCAAGTGTGCGCCAATCACGAACAACGCCGACTTCCCAGGCAACGACCTCCGCACGACTGTGGCCGCGAGTGCCGAGGAGTGCTGCGACCACTGCGACGCCGTCAACCAGTGCAACGCGTTCACGTGGTCCAAGTACAACGGCGGCATGTGCTACCTCAAGACACAGGCGTCGGCCAAGCCTGTGGCGTCGGCCCCAGACAGAGATGGCTCGGCGTACCTCCGGTCGGGCGCCAAGTACAAGTGCCAGCCGCTGGAGGCGAACACGGACCGCCCGGGCTTCGACCTCGGGAACGCCCCGTCGTCCACGGCAGCCAACTGCTGTGGCATCTGCCGCGCCACGAAGGACTGCTACGGCTTTTCGTGGACGGACTACAACGGCGGCACGTGCTGGCTCAAGCAGTGGGGCTCCGGCTCGGCCCCCGCGTCGGGCGTCACGTCGGCCATGATCTACTAGGCGTGCTTAACGGCAGGACCTCGGTGTTCGTAAAAAGCGTACGATGGTTTTTGAGAGTTCAAAACGAGATGAAGGAGAGGACAAAAATGAAGTCCCAGGGCGGACTGGTACAGTTGCAGTTTTTGCTCCACATGAGTTTGACTAATGTCTTCTTTCTTGCGGCTGAGCTGAAGACTTCGCGGTGGTGTGGATCCCCTGTCATTATGTTTGCAAGCGAGTGACAACGCGCGAGTGATCCAATCCACCCCCTCATCTCATTTATCTCTTTTTCTGCTCTTTCATTCGACTTATTTTCATTCACACGGATGAAAGAGCAGAAAAAGTAGGTAGAAAACGAAACTCGGCATCAACCGATTTTTATCCAATTTTGTTGTTCACTTGCTTTGCTGCGGCCATGCAGTGTCGTCATAGAGTGCGTACTGAGAAGAGAGAGAGAGAGAGAGGAAGCACATAGGAGTGTGAGAAGCATACGGCGATTGCCACATACGTAGTGAGAGACAGAGCATGGGAAAAATCAATAGACTTTTCCAATAGCTCAATTAAATCAGTACAAATTAGTGATTTTCAAAATCCCAATAATGACCAATAGGGTCGCTACGGAGCGATAGCTGCTGGTTGGTACGCGCATTCGCTCAATGACGCCGTGTTGTGGGTCAAAACGCGTTGCGTGGGCTATGGCTGCATTCCTTAGGTACCAGAGCAAGCCTCCTGCCCCGTGGGGTCGCGGAGGCGCGAAGTATCCGTGCTCCGCAACGCTACTCGTTGGAGCAGCACATTTGCCATGGTCAAGCACTTCTTTGAGCTGCGCGGCCATCTCGACCGTACCGATCCCAAGCTGGTGGATGTGCTGCTCTTGGCGAGTGAAGAGCTGCGCCTCTCAGAGCTCTATGAGTCTCTGAAGAAGATCGAGAGTGTGAGGAAGCATCTCCAGTACGCGTCGCCAGACCAGGAACTGTCTTTGAAACTTGTACAGAGGTTGTTTGACGGCCTTGAGAAAGAGTTCCCTGTCATGGGCGAGTGTCCCGCGCCGGACGCCAAGATTGTGACGTTGCCCAACTTCGTGACGGGCGTGATCAAAGTGCTGGAGGGACGTTAATCGTCTCTTCGCGCTGCGGAGACGAACGCACCGCCGCAGTTCAATGAACCCCACGAGACTCGAGCCACTCTTGTTCCTCGAGTACAACCGCAGTCTCTGGGACGCTGGGATCGTGCCAAGGCTTTGAAGGACACGAAGGGTAAGTCCAGCAACAAACGACCACGGTTGTTTTGTTGGTCGGTGGGTACATGTATGCGCTCGTTGTGTTTCCTTCAATAAATCAACTTTGCCAATTATTGATTGAGCCGAAATGCAGACGCCAATCAGGAAAATATTTTATTTTCCTAGGCACTGCCCCGAGCCGCGTAGGAAATCTCCCCAGAGCTCCGCTTTGTGTCTCAAGAAGTCATTCATCATCACTGGTTGGTTGAAGGCGGGCATCTGAACTGCCTTGGCGTTCATCAACTCCATGTGTTCAGTGTTCAGCTGCTTGACGGCCGTGACTTTGGATAGATCGGGAAGCTCGAAGTGCGTCTCATCGGCGGCGGTGCTTTCATCCGACAAGTACTGCTTCTTCTCCCGGCGAGGTGTGTACAACGGCGTGCTGTCCGCTGGTGTTTCAATCCACTTTCGCACATTAAGGCGACTGGCAATCGGTGTCGTCACTCCCATGCTGTCATCCGTGCCGTCGCCAGTGGAGCTATGGCTGGTGACTACTGCGCTTTCCTGCCGACGGCTAGTAGTAGGTGACGAGAACGAGGAGTCGGAGCTTGGCGGAGCGGGTTCATTCTCGTCCACTCGGTCTTCGAGCAGCATCAGGCGGTCGCGCCGACGCCCTTAGACGAACGCTTCCTCGACAGAGGTGCCTCGCCGTTCCGCCACTGGGTCGAAGTGAGACTTGACGTAAACATGCAGGACTCTGTCCAGTACTTGTTCCTCATCCTGCGTGAGTGGCGATGAGCTCGGGAAGCTGCACTTGAACACCCGGTGTTCCTCTATCCTGTCGTCCATATCCTCGTCTACGCGGTCAACCTTGGAAATTGGGGAGTCTCCGAAATCGAGGCGCGCCCATACCACTGGTGACTGGAAATCTGCTATCAGCGACTCGTTCCCGATGCCAAAGTCGAACAAGTCCTCTCCGTCGATGTTGACAGCGTCACCGACACCAACCCTGAGGTTGGGTGTGTGCGCGCTGCTGTCGTCTTCTACATCCTCCATGTAGTGGGGTGAGTCGCCGCCGTCGTCCACTGACGTGTTCGTTGGCGTGTTGACGTCAGCGGTGCTCATGTCTTCATCGCTCTCGATCGCATGGACCCATTAGTGAGTTAGATCCCTTTGAATCTTAGCTCCAATGGGGGGGGCGGGAGACCTGATACGACAATGTCGTCCTTCGAGACCTCCGGAAAGAGTACAGAGTTGAAGTGGTACCCTCCGATGTGAATGATCACGATCGGGGGCTGCGCGTACTTGATAACGTCTGCCAGTAGTTCTGTGGGAAGGCAGCCAGTTGCAAAGAACGTAAACCTGCCGTGCAGTACTTCTGCTTTGTCTTCCAGTTGGTTGCCACTAGCGATTCGTTTACTGAGAACGTCGCCTTTGCATGTTGGTTGTCCGCCTAAATGACGTAGATGCGACGTCGCAGTGCTTTCGCACCGAGCCGTAGAGTCTCCGAGTTCCCCACAGCTTCGTCGGAATGCCGGCGTGGAGTGCACAGGCCGACTGAGACAGCTCCTAAAATAATGCCTGCTTCAGTCCCGGTGTCCTGTCGACCTGATCCGCCTCAGTTTCGCTGACGCCAGAGACGAGCAGAAGCCCCTCCAGCGAAGTTGGTTCAAACTCGAGGTGGTCATGCTCGGTGTAGGCCCGTGCGATGAGCGTTTTGTAGCGCTTCATGAGCGCCTCGACCGATCGTGCCAGCTTGTGGTCATTTTTACTGGGTGCGACAGTACTCCCTCGATGACCGCCAAGTATTGGCAGTTACCGAGTCCGAGCGTCGACGACAAGCGACCCCCCCGTAACCTGCAGTAGCTCAGTTACTGAGGTCGAGTCCTTGGAGGTGTCAAGTGCTTCGCGCAGACAGACGACGAGTGCCTCGTTGTCGTACTCTCGCGGCTGCATTGGTTTCGCTTTCTCAAAGAAATTTTTGGCTGAACGGGCGCGTGAAGCTCTCAAAGAGCGTTCTTGCTTCGATAGGTCTTCCGCTGTAGTGTTGACACCGACTTCTGCGCTCGCTGGCGACTCGCCGTGCATCATTGGGGAATCGGGTGATTGAGCGACGGTGGCCGCTGCTTTCGCCTTCTTCTTGTTGGATCGCTTCTTGGATTTAGATAGCTTGTTGGTCTTGGTAGTAGCAGCTGTGTTGCCTGCCGTCTGTACGACAGCAGGACTCAAAGCCGGCGCGGTTGGCGGCGCCTCTGCCGGTGACTGCATTGCGGTCTGCTCAGCCGAAGTGTGTTCCGTCTTCGTGCAGTCGCCTCCCGGTTGCTGTGTCGTGCTTGCACTGACGTTAGCCTCTGGGTTGCCTCTGCCGTTGGTTCCGCCGAGTCCTCCGTGAACAGGAAACTGACCAGGTCGAGTACGTTAGTGAATGCTCTGGGAGGTGGAAGAGCAGCTACGTCTTGCATGTTGACCTTGACCGACAAGTGCTACGTCTTCCGGGCTCGTTCGGGCGTCACACAAGCTGAGGTCATGTGCCCCATGTGGTGGCACCCCTGGCACGGTAGACCTCGCCCGACGTGGTAGTGCTGTACAAAGGGAGAGTGCCCCATCCAGTCGATGTGGGTCATCCCGTGCAGGCTCTTGGGCTAGTGCGGCGTCGCGAAGCGTACCGTCCACGTCCTTGAAAGGTGCGAGTCCCGACCGCCTCGATCGGCGCTCTTGAACTCAGCCACCGTGTTACCGGACACCGCCTTGAGGTACTCGTGCAGCAGGTGCACCGAGACGTGCTCCGCGATGTTCGAGACTCGCAGTTGGTAGTCAATCTGATATCTCTTGACTTTGGTCGACGGCTGTTCTGCACCAAGTGCTGCCAACGTTGCGAAGGGTCAATAACGCCCCCAAACGGGATTACATGCGACTTCCACTTCGAGGCTTCAGCTCGCGTGAAGAAACGGAAGTGGAAGGTCCACTTCTCGCGGTCGTACGTGATAGCTTTGACTGCTTGCAACAGTTCCCCAACATGCTCGCATCCGCCGTCGTGAAAGACGATGCTCTCTTGAATCTGGTATGCGATGCGGTTTGTATTCAAAGCTACGTCCGAAAGGCGCGCCGTCGGAGGTAAGATGGCGTATAGTTCGCCTTCCACATGCTCTCTCAGGTAGCCATAGGACGCTACCATTTGATCCGATGTGGAGACCAGGTTGAAAAAGTCCGGCATTCCACGGACCACCACACTGCCGTCAAAGATGCCACGGATGACACCCTTCCCAAAGTCCGTGGCGGCTCTGCGCTCTGAGACACTGGGGCACGTTGCGTCGCATACCTTGCGGATCTCTTTTGCTTCCTCCGCGGTGAAGACCGCTTCGCAGGTTGAGATGACGGTCGGCCACTGCGAGTCAGAGCGCAGTGATGGAGGGGTCGTGGCGCCCCTGCCGCCCACCACTTGCGCGTAGCTGATCGGTGGAGTGGTCGTAGTGCTTGGGTCTGAGGATGCCGTTGCTTGCGTCTCTGAGCGGAAGTTGGCCGCGCCTTCCGCTTTCGTAACGCTGTCGCTGGCTTGCGATTCGTCACCAGACAGGCTTTCACTGAGTAGACCAGGCACCAATGCTCACTGGCCGTCATTCACCAAGCTTGGGTGCGGAGTGGCCGATGGCAGCTCCAGACGACTATCGGGAGCCTCATGGCTCGACGCGTGGTTGGCACCGGCAGCGCTCCTTGCTGCCATCATGCTCTCAGACTGCTGCCTGTTCGGGACGCGCGCTTCACCAGGGCGGAGCTTAGGTCCTCGGTCGGTTGGGGCGGTTTCTTGCCTCCCGCCGACATCGTACGTGCCCGAAACCCCCACGGTATACACAGTCTCCGTCGTTCAGGACGGAGGTTTCGCACTCGTGGAGAGTCGAGTCGTCTTTGTAGCCCTTTACACGGGGTTTCTGGAAGCTTGGGAGGCTGGAGGCGGAAGGGTTGGTCGGTTGAGCTGGAGCTTGGGCTGAGCGACTTGTGGGGTACCGAGCAAATTCGGAAGTAAACTCGAGCACACATACACGATGATTGAGCCCGGGATGGAATTCGCGACGTCAAAAGAAGCGCATTACGTTGTTCAGGACCACGCACTCCCAGAGATGATGAGGGTATTTGCGAAGAGCCAAGGAGGGTCGCACAAGTTCATTTCATGCACCAACACGGATTGCCCCTTCATCTTGCGCATTTACAAGCGCAAAGATTACAACGCCAACCTCGCATGGTTCGTGTTGTCGTGCCATCTCACGTGCATCAACTGTACAGCGCAGCCCAAGCCAACCCGTCGACAAGTGACGGAGATGAAGATTGTGCGCACTGCAGTGGTAGCAGACAACAACAACTCTGCCAAGGCTGTCATCAGGCAAGTGCAGGGCAACAACAGCGTCAACATCGGAAGCAGCAAGCGCATGGTGTACAGAGCGGTTAGCCGGATATAGAACTTGTCCCGCAGGGACATTGAGGCGATGTTCGCCCTTGTTCCTGGCCTCCTCCAAAAGTTCCAAGTGTTGAACCCAGGCACCACGACAGCCTTCGAGCAGGATGATTGCGGCCGGTTCTCTCGAGTTTTTCTCGTGCCTCCAACATCCGCTCGCGCGCTTCCCTTCGCTCAGCGAATCGTTGGACTGGACAGCGCACATTCCAAGAGCCCCAGGTACAACGGCACACAGTCGATTCTCGTCGGTCGCGACGGCAACTCGGAGAACCTGACCCTGGCGGTTGCACTCGTTCATAAAGAGATGATCGACAAATACGAATGGTTATTTGCTCTGTGTGTGAAAGGCGGGATCAAGTTCGGCTACCCTTTGATCTCCCACCGCAACCCATCGCTTCTCAACGTCTTCCTGCGGCGCGGAATCTCTCATCTGTTCTGCACACGTCACATCGTGCGAAACTTGATGTCTGCCTTCTCCACTTTCACCGCGATGCAGAAAGCGTTAGTTTGGCGCGTTCAGGCTAGCACAAGTGCGCAGGAGTTCGAAGCTCACCTCACGATCATGCTGATGGAATGCGGAGCTCCTGTGGCGGACTACGTTCGCGGAATCGACCCGACCAAGTGGGCCGTCTTCGCGAATCTTGGTACCACACCGATGTACAGCTGGAGGACTTCGAACTTTATGGAGTCTGAGAAGGGGGCAACTCTCGCTGGTGACACTCCTGAAGTCGAGCCGTACTCCTACTTGCGATCGATGATAACAAACATGATGGAGGACGCGTTTCGTCGCAGCATGCTCGCAACGAAGTGGATGATGGAAGGACGAGCCATGACGCCTTACGCGTACGCCAAGTACAAGTCAGAGAACCGACGGATGGGCAAGTACACAGTCACCGCGTCGAAATCAGATATCCTGTACGTGCGCGCCACTGGCGCGATGCCTCAAGTGACTCGGCGGGTGACTGTCAGCGCCAAGACGTGTACGTGTGTGTTCATGGATTAGTGGAGCATCCCATGTCGCCACTTCCTCGCTGCATTGCACTATCTTCACCGGATGGGCGAAGTGTGGAATGCATTTGGTGATGAGTACCAAGTCGCCATCTACACAAGCACATTCGACGGAGCCCATGTGCAGGTTCATCTCGAAAGTGAGGTGAAGGTAAACACACTCTTTCTTCCAGCTACATTTGTACCCTAGTCTGGTCGACCTGTGATGTCCCGTTTCCGCAGCAACGGCGAGGAAGGTGGCGGCAAGGTCTACAAGTGTAGCAAGTGCTCGCGTAGTGGACACAACTGTCGTTCGTGCAACGTGACCTTTGACTAAGTTCAATGAAGTCTCTCATCGCCAATCTTGACAATCACATCGTTAGACTCGGTGTGCTACGAGTGCCACGGTCCACGCAATCATTTGGTATGTCGGACTCCCTTTACTACAGTGTGTTGGACCAAGAGTGTTGAAGTCCACTGCCGCCAACATGACTGTACCACCTACCGCTTTGTGTGTCGGTCTGTCATTACTGTTGTTGAGGCGAACAACGTCTGAACCAACAACCTTGCCAAGTAAAGATGCATGTTACCGAGCCTACTCCTCGTCGCTCTCAGACTCCCTACGACAATCGTGAGAGCCACATCCACACTTGAACCAGATCTCACCGTAGTCGACAGTGATCTCCTTCCCACGGCGGATGTCTCGCGCGGCGATGACAGCAACACGCTGGTGTCGCCGATTCTGTACTTGAAAGAAGTAACAGTCCGCGTCGCACGCGTGGTTCATTAATCTCGACATGCTCCACAGCCACGAGCATCAATGCAGACAGTCGTTCCCAAGAACGTACGCCCCTGTAGCTTCAGCGCGTAGCCGCTGTCCTCGTCTCCTCGCCGCTGTAGTCATGCTCCGACAGAAGGCCGCTGTACTCTCCGATTAGAGTTCCCCGCTCGATGCCACGGGTGGCGAGGACGCCCAAGTCGTGTGTGTTCACCCCGAGACGCAGCCCATACGTGTCACGAAGGTGATTTCCACACGTCGGGCCTAGGCGGCAGCTGTGCAACGTGCAGTAGTGACCGGTGGCGGCACTTGGGCAGGTGCTTCGTCCGCAGTGCTCCTAGCACCGGCACCAAACCGTAGCACCGACGTCCTTTAAGACAATGTTGTCCGGGTTCTCAGTGTGTGAGATCCAACGGACTTTGCGCGGCCACTCGGCGTCATCGCCGTACGGAGGCTGGGCGTCTTCGTGGTCCGAGCTCAGCCAATCGTCCTCCTCGATTTTCCACCCGTCTGATTCAGACCTGCTGCTGCCGCCACTGCTCTCGCTGCTCTCACTCGTGCTGCTCTCGTCACTGGACACCAGGTTGACCACCTCACTTGTCGCAGGTAGAGGCATCTCGCTTGACCGCGCTCGAGGGAGTGTCTCGGGCTGTGCTTGTAGCTGCCCAATCGACGGAGCTGGAGTCGGTGTCTCGGTCGACGCAGCCGGCGGATCACTCGATTGAGCTGGGGCCTGCGTCTCGGTCCATGCAGCCGCTTTGGTAGCGAGAAGACGCTGGTACTCTCCAATGGCGTGGGGTTTCGTGGTTGGGGCCCGGTAATTGCGCTTAGTATCGCGACCAGGAGCGCGTGCATTCATACACTTAGGCTTTCGCGGTTTTGCTACTGGCCACGGGTTGTTCTTTACCCTGACTTTCTTGCTTATCTTTGCTCGCTTCGTGTAGGTGAGTACCTGCTATAATGCGCGTTTCATGTCCTCTATTGGCCTGTTCAGCGTCTGCTGTGCTGTGGTTCATCGCGTGTGGCGTTTGTGCTTCGAGCTTTCTTTTGTTGTGTCGGTTACCGTTTGGTTGGCTCTACTCACCAAGTAGTGTGTGTTGTCCCGCACGGTGTTATGAGTAATCTGGTTTTGACAATGTTTTGGCCCAAGTAGGCAGGAACATGTCATGACCGATTCTGTAATTTGGACCAGGCCAAACAGGCAGGTTCTGTCTGTTTTTCTTGGTTTTGTCACTTGGCAGCGAAAGTAGGCAGCTTTCGTCATTTCCCCCTTCAAGGCTGCCAAAGCAGGAGTTCAGACAGCCCTTTACAGACAACACACGCGAGGAACACACGTCAAGAACAGTTATTAACAAAGTTTATGTTAAAAACTGGCAAGTATTACGTATTTAAAACAACGTAATACTAGAATTTTTTAACATTTTATGTCTATAAGAACTGGATCCTACTAGGGGAGAAACTGGCATAGAGGTAAATCCGGAACTTCACCGATTCTTTTGAAAATTGCATGGTATGTTTGTGTGTGTCTTGGGATAGACGTGGCAAAGTTTGGTAGTGACTGGCCCAGTGGTCATGACGCAACAGTGATGCATGTGCTCGTTGAGCCTTTGACTGTGTCTCTTTATGGCCTGAGTGACCGCAAGGTCGAAAACAAGATTTACCACCACTCTCAAAGCAACATGAATTTTACAGCTAGCTGGTGGGTGAATGTGAATTTTAGCAAAAAGCATCACAATCAATCTATCGAGCAATGCAGTCACTGAAGCCTCTGACTTCAAATTAAGAATCATATGAGTCAGAAGAACGTTTTCGTTTCTTTCCAGTCAAAAATCGCTCTCCACCCAGTCAGGAATGATGGTGAAAAATTGCTAAGTGTCATCCGGCCACCTTGGAGGGTATGGGCTATGGCGGCACCCGTAACCGGAGCAATATATCGATCTAAATGCAGCGAGTAGGTGCATCGTGCTCATAAGACAAAGAGCAATCCAATGGTATGCGTTACATCTCAATTGCTTAAGTTCCGGATTTTCGTGTTCTAGAATTCTCCCCCAAAACGGCCATTTCACATCCAGTTCTTACAGACATGGGGTGTTAAAGAGCTGTTAAAACAGCTCTTTCATGTATTTAACGGTTTCCTAAACGGAAAATAAAAAAAACTGATTGTGAGAACTCATAAATGATTATGAAACCTCATGAATTGGCCATGTGCTTGAACAAAAACTCAATAATGTATGGAAATAATGAATCGGGCCACCTTTATTGCTGCGTTCTTGTGTTCTTGTCGGCGACAACGGAAAAGTATTTAATTTGACTTGATTTCACTATGCAAACTTTGGTCCCTGAAAACGATGTCCCACAACCCGATGTGTGCCACAATTGTGAGTGACTGAACTGTGTGTTGTCTGTATCTTGTAATGTGGTTCAATGGCACATCTTCCGATCAAAAGGGATCGGACTTATTATATCGTTTAAACTCATTTAAGTACGAATATATGTTGAGGATCTTGAGGAGACGCTTGCGATTACGAGGTGGCCATGAATGGCGCAGAGAGCAGATCAGCGCAAAATGCACCCTGCGCGACGACATCTGCAGTGCAGACCAAGAATTTGATGGACGCCTCGTCGTCTGTTCAGCACGCTAGTGCTGCCATGAAAAAAGTAAAAGTACTTCTTTGCGTCCTACTCACCCGGGTGCGCACCAGCCGCTCTCCGCACCAATGACATCACTGATGACCTCATCAATAAGTTTGCCTGCTATGTGCTCGACGATCCTGCCAATTGGCTTCTCTGCGTCGACCATATATCTAAGCAGCGTCACGCGCCAGCCCGTCGACACCACAAAGACAACTTCACCCGCGACAGAAAGAACTGGTACAAGCAGCTACGCACGACGCTTCGCAAGCAGCACCTCGAGCGTGCGAGCGGAGTAGCCAAGCCACTCCGGAACAAGACGCCGCTAATGACGACAGATGATCTTAGCGAGATCACACGTGCTCTTTTTGAGCGAGCCTCGGTGGCAGATCAAAAGGACCGCTGTTTGTTCGCTTTATTGTGGAGCTCAGTTGGTCGAAGCTCTGACGTTGGAGATTTGGCGTTCACAGATCTGCGGTGGCAAGGGGAGTTTGCGCTCGTCAGAATTACGCGCAAAACGACGCGCCAGCGGCACAGCTTGGCGGTCTTCCTCTCAGCGCCTTAGTGGGAGTACGATCCTATGGACAGCCTGGTCACTAAACTTGCGATCGACTGGTACAACACGTCCGACCGAGTATTCAGCCACCTGAACACGGCTACCACCCTGCAAGAAAACATCTCTGCCCACAATAACAATGTGCTTGAGTCTCTGTCGGGCTCACTCCATGTCACACCACGTATCAAGTTTAACTCGAGCCGACAGGGATCAACTGCTGCGGCTGCGTCCAGTTCCGACGTGAATCTGAGCGATTGTTCGCACAGAGGTCGATGGAGCATGGACGGCTTCCATACGCTCATGATTATATTTCAGAGACATCGAGCGCAAACCAGAAGGTTACGAAGGTGATCGCCGGATGGGCGAACCCGCGGGTAACTGATTGTGCCCACGGGCTCGATTCCGACACGTCCGCAGCTCAGCGGCAGAGAGCTTTCTCACACGAGCGTTTCCTCCACTCAAAGGCCAAACTGGGGAGAGACGAGTTCGTTCAAGCTCTGGTCGCAACGATGCTTCTGTACTTTGAAGCTACGTACTCGCTTGATCCTCACCACGCACTGCACCGCACGATCCTGTCTTCGCTTGAGTGGGTCGACGCGACGCTGAAAGGCACCACGGCGGTCACACTCTCAACCCAGTAGAGCAGGCAGGTTCGGAAGTGCTTTGCAATCGACAATCTTGACTGGCTTCCGGTTGGCGAGTCTCAAGATGCGGCCACCAGTACGCACGCCACTCCGTCCATGGTAGACGGGTGGCTCGGCTCGACGACGCTCAGAGACGTACAGCAACAGACGTCGTAGACATGGACGGCCGCGTGCGACATTGTTCGACGCAACTCGACGCAATTCTGGAGATGCAACGGCATTCCGCGGCGCAACAGTTCATTATCCTCCGTGATCTACAGTCAACAATGGCACCAAACAGAGCACATACTCTCACGGACCCACCGAATGTCCACGACGACGCTACTGGCATGGTGGCTTTGGGTGTTGTGGAGAAGGCGATAAAGGCTTTAAGATGCTGGCCACACGATCTCTCGTCTTTCAGCGGCTGGCAGCTAGCTGATTTAATCTACAGGTTCTGGCACGACGACCACGCAAGCGCGCCAACTGACAGGAGCAACCACGCTCAGAGGGATACTCGGTCCGCAGCGGTGATTGCTTCATCGCTTAATGGAGAACGACAGCCGCCTCTGGTGCCGTCGATAGTAGAAGACGAAGCCAAGCGCCGTTGGCGTGCAGCTTTGCAAATATTGGCAGTGGAGGCGCAAGCGCGCGCTCTCCACGCGCTGCAACAACTATCATCGGCTCGTAAGCGGAAGATGAGCGGCTCAGTGTCAGCCATTCTTAAGAAGTGGTCGAAACGGCCCCTGCTGTTGCTTAGATTGTCGATTTACATCTGTACGCATTGATACATAGCAACACACACGGCAGTTCCACGCTGGTCAATATTCATGCAACACCGGATCATTCGCCAACAGAAAGGCGCCACTCACACTGTTTCCTTCCTCATCGTTCCTTGTGTGCGTGTCGCGCACTGCACGCGCTTGCTCGTGCTCTAGACTCGTGTAGCAGTAAGAGCGTGAGTCGAAACTTCAAAGTTCATCTATTCGAGCGCTGCTCACAAAAACACAAAGCAGCGCACACACAGCTCCACGCTCGTCAGCATACGTACAACACACCCATGCATTCGCCAATGGAAAGCGCCACTCACACTATTTGCTCGCTGGGCGCTTGCTTTCTCGCACAGCTATACACGTGCTTCTTCGCGCCCTCTCCTAGCGGCGAGCTTGCGCTTCTAGTAGAGGGCACTTGTCTGGGGTTGATACTGATGGCAACCCGCTTTTACTCTATGGGAGCTGAACCCATCAGCAGTGATGTGGTCGAGCTCGCCGTACAGTGGCAAGATCGGCAGTCGTGCGGTCTGCCAGATCGATGGTCGTGTGAGTGAGTGAGAAGACGTGCGTGTGAGTTTTTAAGAGTTATTGACGAGAGAGTGCTACTTGTATGTGTGAGTGAGTGCTGTGGCGACAAACGTCGATCACGGCACGCCAGAGGGTGGTTTTATGCCTCAGGCTGTCCATCCTCAATCCCATTCATGCTCAGTGGAACGCAAGTGTGCTCCGGCCTTCTCTCCTTCTCCTTGATCACTGTCTACCCAAGGTGTCGACGAAGCGGTCGAAACAGGCCTCTGAGTGGTGATTCTGTCGGTGACTAGCCGATATGCAACAAGAAGCGGCTCGCGGACGAATGTCTCGCGGTCAGAGCGGCGTGCGGTCGCTCATATGCTCTCGTGTGCTCTCGCGTTGTGGTCTGTTTGCAATAGAGCCCTCGCTATGCGTTTTGCCAGTTTTGCTTTTCTCTGGCTGCGTTGGGGTTCTGTGGGTGACACATTTAACGCTCCCTTACATTTGGCTCTGTTTGTTATGGCCTTTGTTTAATCGTCACAATTCGATCAAACAACCTCAAATTTTGATCGGACTTTGATCAGACTTTGGAGCTTAACTCTTCTAGCATAGCACCAAGGGTTTTACGTTTTATCCTGGCAGTGCCAGGTTAAGCTCTCGACAAAAATTTCATTATGCGAAAAAAATCTCTCAGTGGTAAGCTGAGAGTTAGCAATAGCGTGTCAAACTGAAAATCGTCGGGAATGAAAGTCGAGAGTGAAGGTCACTGGTCGTTTGTCTTTTCAAGAAATTGTATATAGTGGTTTGCATAATATTTTAATATTTCTTGACTACTGTTGTAAATACAAATACCATATTTCTATTTGGGCCATTTTATGTTTTAGGTATTCAAACAAATTGTATACAGTGGATTGTATAATATATTAATAAAAATCGTGTAGAGTGGTTTGTATAATATGTTATATCTTCTTGAATAATTTTGTGAATGGCAATTCTTTATTTCTACGTGGACCCTTTTACATTGTACACTTCTTTTATTCCACAAGCATCCCTCTATTCCTCCCTTACTCCATTCCACGATTCCTTCATTCACGATTTACTCTCTTTTCACACATCCCTTCTTCGTTCATCTTTCTCTATTTCCCCCATTTCAAATCTATCCCTCCTTTCCGCCCATACTACATTCTATTATTCCCCGTTTCCCGCATTACTCTCTTCTCGTTTCTGTTCTTCCTCCTCCCTTCATCGTTCATCCTTTCTCTGTTTTCCCATTTCACATCCATCTCTCCTTTTCTCCCCTTCTCCATTCCAGCATTCGTCCTTTCACGGTTTACTCCCTCCCCGCTTGTGTTCTTCCTCCCTCCTACATGTCTTCCTTCATCCCTTCATCCCTTTCTCCCATTCTTTACTTCTTTAGTCGTCGAGCAATCCCCTGCTCAAAATTGTACCATTTATTATCGACTTTTTGGGAAAAACGAAATGTTGACTGAACGTTACTCGTCAAATACCATTTCGGAGCGACGTGTCCCGAGGACAGACATGTATCCACCCTGACCTCTACCAAGTGACAGAAACTTATTTTGGTTT
>JAASGD010000774.1:0-16725 GCA_023334115.1 Globisporangium megalacanthum | reverse complement strand
TCTGGCAGCACAGCCGCCACAGTGGTTGACCTCGGGCAAGAGAACGCGACATGCCTCGAACTCTACTTCCAGAAAGCGTACAATTCCCTCAGTAGAGCGTTCCTGCACGAGGTACTCGTGAGGCGCGGCTTCCCCGACCGCTTCGTGACGATGTTGGCGACGGTGCATATGGGCACCAGCGGGTGCTTTCTGGTGAACGTTCTCTCCTCCAAGCCTGTCGACACCACCAGCGGCATCCGGCAGAGATGCCCGCTGGTCCCGCTGCTCTTCATCGTCTCAATCGACGTGATCTACCGGAGATTCGAGCACTGTGAGAACATTCGCGGTGTTTACATCGACGGCGTCACAGAACTTCGTGCTGCTATGTACGCGGACGACACTGCGGAGTACCTGCGAGACGCATCGATGGTGGACACCGGCTTGAGCGAGATCAAGATGTTCGGGGCCGTCTCCAATCTGCAAGAGAACAGCAAGAAGCCGGTCACGATTCGACTAGCACAGCCGGGGGCGGCGAGTGGCGCGGACGACGATGAGATTCCGGTACTTGCCCGCGGCGCCACTTGCCGGTATCTTGGTGTCAAAGTAGGGCCTGGGGCTGCGGAGTCGGCGAACTGGGATGGAATGGTCGAGGGACGGGGCTACCGCCTCCAACTAGCGCGCACCAAGACGCACAGGGCGGTTCATCGCGCGGAAATTGCCTGCGCCATTGTGGTACCCAAGCTCGCGTTTGCTGGGCGGCATGTTTGGCCAGAGCCACGCACCGTTAAACGCATTCAAGCCTTCACCTGCAGCTTCGTCTGGAGGTCGCACGACGGGCGGAAAAGTGCGCGTGGCTCAGCGAGCCGCAAGCGGATCTCGCGCTATGAGAGGGTGGCATTGAAATACTCGACGTCAAGGCGGAACTGCACGCGATGGCGGCGATGGCGGCGGCGGCGGTCGGGACTTAGGCAAGTGCCTCATCGGCATTTGAACGGCGTGTCGCCGAGGTTCTCATGGGCAGTGCAAGAACGGTCTACCTCACCCCGAGCCCGTTCTCCACCGCTCCTACTGGCGCGACGACAATGTGGGCGGTTGGTTAAAAGCTGTATAGTGAGCTCACTGGAGAGCAGTGTCACCCGAAGAAAAAACTTGCTTTACGCGGTGCGCAGAGGCAGTCACTCGGCATGTGAAGCTTGCAGGGCAGAATGGCAAGGCAGCGACGTTATCGTCTACGGGCGGCAGCTGCTGGCTGAACCGCTTCGGGAACGTACCGCCGACTGCAAGAGGAAAGGCCGGTTCTGCTGGGGGGGGCTCCATCATTGCTCTGTTCAACATGACAACTGGCTCCTTGACCGCCGCGGCGAGATGATGCTGCTCTCCAAGATGGTGTGGACACAGGCGGGGAGCGCCCTTAGGGAGGTGTTGGTGTGGAGGCCGACCGAGACTGGACTACTTCGCTTCACGGGCATCACCAAGAAAGCTGAAATACCAGCCGCCACGCGGCGGATCATCCTGCGGGTGTGTCCCGCATTAGGGTCCAGCTTCCCGGGGATAGCGTATCGCGCGCGCGGCTTGTCCGATCTCGTCCCGTACGACTCGGAGCTCTGGAAATACCATGGCGGGTGGCTTGGAGCCTGCGACTCGCGGCAGTACCACAAATCAGTCGTGCTCACAATAACCGCTGTGTTCACACGCGCAAACAAACTCCCTGACATCGCAGCAAGGCAGGCGATGATATAATCGAACGTTTGGGTGTGCGCACACCCACACTGGACCCGACTCGCGCGGGTATGGGGTGGGGAACGACCGTGGAGAATGAACTTGAAGGCTTTCCGACTCATACTCTGGCGGGACCGGCTAGCGACCGGAGAGTCTCTGCGCGGCGGAGTCGCGGCAACAACTACCGTGGCGCGTCATCTACTCAGCCCTTTGGAGACCGGTATGGCGCTACTGCCGTGGTCATAATTTCTTTAGGATACGCGGACTGAACACTTTCGAACGGCAGCTACTGTTCCGGGTCAAGGCCGGCAAAATGTCGCTGTAGAACTCGCTGGACAACACACTGACCTGCCCGCGCGAGGAGCGCGCGGTAACGACGGGAGTCACTGCGCTGCACACGTTCTGGCACTGTTTCCCAGCTCGGCGACTCTGGGATGACCTCACCCGACGCTGGGTCAGCTCTGGGATGACGGCGCATAACATCACCCCGTCCTTTTTTCTTCTCGCTCATGCTGCTAACAGAGCAAACCCGCCTCAGGGCCACCATGACCGCTGAGGATCAGCAGCTGGAGAAGGATGACGACATGCAGGACCACATTCACGTTGTGTCGGAAGCGGTGTGGTGGTATGTTCACGGAGCAGCGTTGGCGTGCATCTGGCGTTACCGACAAGCGACCATGAACGGGGAGTGCACCGGCTTGACGACTTTGTGTGCCGCAACCTCGCTCGGCTGCGCACAGGCGCAACGCTACTCGCGCGTTGGCTGGCGTCATCTAGAACCAGCAGAGCAGGCAATCAGCGCGCCAGAGTTGTTTGGGCTCCGATAAAAGTTGTGTTCGACGCATTGACGGCAGAGTCACCAGAGCGCCGGATCGTGGGCAGTGGGCTGTTTGTTCTGTATTTCGATGGCGGCTCAAGGGGGAACCTGGGACCGGGCGGACCTGGGAAAGCCGTGGTGCGCGTTGGCCCGTTCCAACAGCAAGCGCACATCGTATGGATGGTATGCATGTCCTACAAAAGCCCAACCGCGACCAAAAATCAAGCGGGATACTGGGGGCTCGTACATAGCCTCCGGTACGCTCACAATCACCAGCTTCAACCGCCCGAGGTTGTCGGTGACAGCCTTATGATCATCCATCAATAGCGCGCGCACATATCCTATAAGCAGCCGCGCTACGCCGCTCTTTTCCGACATACACGCCGAGTCGCGGACACAATCAACATCATCCGGTGGCGTCATCACTACCAGGCCAGCAACAAGATGGCTGGCAAAACCGCAAACTCGGCGATGGACTCGGTCTCCTCCTCGCAGTGCGAGTGGCCGACCAAGAGACCAGAGGGCACCGAGATCCAACAATTTCCAGGCGGAGACATCGAATAGTGATTCAACGATCGCCAAGTCGGCGAGAGCGAAGGACAGCTACACTACATCAGTCCATCTCCCGCAACAATGTCGTCGAAGAGTAGAGGAAGTCCAGTCCGATTCTCCGGAGCGGGTAGGCTAGTGTATGGGTATTGTCGCTTCATCTCGTAGCTGAATACACCCCATAACCACCACCTCACTCACTCGTCGTCGTCCTCGCGCTTAGGCTTGCGAAAACGGATATGCTTACGCATCCCCGGCGAGATCGCGTCGCCAATCATCCACGTCTCATGCCACGCTTGCCTGCACAAGCGAGTATTGCCAATGCTGGAATGGCGAACGCGGCTGCAGAGCGGAACGTGCCCGCCGTGGTGGTCGCTACACAACATAGCCGTTGCCAGCGTCGTCAAAATCGTAGTCGTACTCTTTCGCCTCTGACTCGCTGTCGACTGCAACAGCTGATACTACAGGTTAGCACAGTATCCCCCTCACACAAAGCCGGATCATCGGCATTGAGAACATACCAGTATGAACACAAGGGGGTAAGGCAGTGGCACCTCTGGTGCTCTGAGCAGCCAGCATCGCGTGCGGGTCTGCAAGTAAAGCGCTTAGAAGGCGTCCTCTGGTCCCTTGCGTTAGAGGATGTTATTTGAATTGGCTGCTGGATGCGCAGACGCAGGCATCGCAGTCGACTAGGCAAACAACGGCAAAGCTGCAGGAAAGGGACTGGTTGTAAACTTGACAAGACATCAGAGCAACAGTTGTGGTGGTCACTGACGAAACAGCACACGTGGGTGCAGGCGCAGTAGCTGGTGGACGTGCTGCTGCAGGTGATGTCGCCACAGGGGGCGCTGGCTCTGCCGTGGCAGCAGGCGAGGACTGGTGTACTTGCAGTGGCGGTGGCAGACATGGTGGTACTGGTGCTGCTGTACCAGCAGGTGCTGGCCCTGATGGTGGTGCCGGAAATACGGTGAGGACACGTATAGCCGGAAGAACAAGCTGGTCGAAAGCGTGCATGTGCGCGTTCCGAAGCAAGCTGGCTTCACCTGTACAAGCCCCCCTAATTAGCACAGTTTTGTGGTGCTGTGTGCGCTTGTGTGATGATGCGGATGTAGTTCAATCGACAACGATACCCGGGAAGCGAAGGGGTTGCGCTAGCCGAGGTCGAGTCGGCACACAGCACTCCGGGAATGCGTTCAAACTAGTCACTCAGACTCACACCTGGGTCTGGCAATCAACGTCTATGTGCAGACTCTTCTCTCACTTTCACAAGGTCAGTCGTTTCACAGTTGTGTAACTTTTACGTAATCCTCTCAAAGCCAGGAGATCTTTAAGGGAGCACTTCTAACCGGACTCGCCACTCGGTCAAGCGACACATGTAGACGTTTACTTGGTTCAAAACCCAGGTCGAAGTAGGCCTCTCGCCTTCGCACCCGGTCTCTATTCAATCTCTCTCTCTCAATATGGAAGGGTACACGCGCCTCATATACCCAGGAAGTGCCTTCACACCCGGCTCTCGACTTCCTTCCACTCGCGCTCTTTGCACTCAATATCAAGGACCGGGGTCGAACTTCTCCTATCCCAGCCAGTCAGGCTTATTCACGAACTTCCGCTTTCATACTCAGGCACACTCAACTCAGGCGCTAACACGCTTGGTTACACAAATCAACGTACTGTTCGAGGCTGGGCTCCTTTCTCACGCCTGGAGAAAGAGTTGGAGAGGCTTGGGTTGTTGAGGGGAAAATCGCTATTGAATTACCTGGAAGCCGGACTCCTTTTTGGGAAGTACCGTAACTGCCCTGGTAAGTACGACAGTAGCCGCACTTTTGATCAGGTCCCAAAATGGGTACCGTGACCACTCTCCTAAGTTCGTGTTCTTCTTGCTTCTTAAAATGTTAATCAATCCTAACGTAACCACAGACCGAGTAATCACCCCATGAGTGACGGTCACTCGGGCCGCACTCAGTGACGGTCACTCGAGTGAACCGAGTCACATACGGTACGGATGGTACCGCAAAGTCGCAGACATGGCTTCAGCGAGCTTGGGGGGTCGGCTTGGACGGGTCGCCCTGGGATATTACCTTGATCGCACTTGGACTGTACTCGGCGCCACCCAGACCTGGGTGTGCGACACCTGGCTCGCCACGATGGTCTTTTCTAGTCGGCGGTTATTTTTCGCACCAACTGTCGTCAGCTGCCCGTCGCCTGGTTCTGGTGCGCGGGGTCCCACTGTCGCCAGGCCGCTTGCTGTCGAACGCGAAGGTTGGTTCCCGGGAGTCTCTCACCGGATCCGTATTGGCGACTGTTTGACGGCAAAGATCTCAGGTTGAGCGACTGGGCATTCGCGGCTGGGACGAGCTTGCGAGAGAACCGAGCTGGGTCGATCGTACGCGAGCGCACCCAGGTCCGACAGTTGGCCCGCCCTGGGCCGCTACATCACACTTGTAACAAAGCACCAATGAAGTATGCATCTCTTTTAACAGCATCATCGCGGTATCTTGTTCAAAGGTAGGTAGGTAAAGTCATTCGAGCGACCGCTTGGGCGCCTCAACTTCCATCCAAGTGGCGCAAGGTCGCGCCACAGCTCCACAAACGTCTTCATCGACCACAGCTGCGACATCTTCCTCGTCTTCTCGAATGTCGATTGTTTTGTAGGGAAGAGGGATCCGAGAGAGAGGGATATGCTCGTCAAGAGATCTTTACCTGCTTAGACTTATCAGACACTCATCTCCTTGTGCGGGACAGAAAAGGACTTGGGCTAGAATGACTGGTCAACCACCCACACCAACTCGTATATGCGAGAAAAGCGCTAGGAAATCTGTGTTGCGTACATTGCTGGTTTCATTTCTCTAATAAAGTTCTTAACCCACGCTTCGCCAACGCTCCCCAAAATTGGAAATGGAGAAGTTGACATGTTTTACGTACAACATGCAAAAAATAAATTTATATTTGATTTGTGTGAACACCTGATCAGGTACGACGCCTGCGCTTGAAAAATGCCGCACTCCATTTTTGGCTGTGTCTGGTCGTTGTTCATGCCTGCGAACATGCTGGTGCTGGCATGTTTTATTTGTTTATAATGTCACATTCTCCTCAAATCATGTTGTACGTCCAGCGTTATCAAAATGGCCCAGCTAGCGAGTGTACCACAGTGCGTCATTCATTGGCACATGTCATCAAGTGAAACGATACACCCTCATGAAACCGATTCCCCAATGTACTGAAAATAGTGAAGCTCAAGCCAAATTTATTGAAATGGATCGCATGCGTGTATACACATCACCTGAACTTCTCACTCCTCACTCACTCAAAATTATCTGAGTCACCAGCGTTCTCGCGTGTGACAATCGTCACCATCCGCCCACTCACTTGGCGTTATGCGAGGATTGCACCCTCCTCACTCGAATTCTCACCAGCGCGTGCGCGGTAAGCACGCTTGTTTGTGCGCACCACTACGCACGCAACCACACACTCTACCGCCTACACGACGTCTTGCGCGTCCGCGCTCCCGCCCACGCCGCGCATGTCCACCGTTCGCACGCCCGCTACCCGCTCGTTCTGTGATCACTCGACCTAGTCGTGCGCGCGCTCGACCTCGTCAACATAGCTCTGGTCAGCGCCACACTCGTCCACGCCGCTTTGTCCACGGCATGCTCGTCCTCTTCACGCCCGTCAACTTCACACTCGTCTGACGCGTGGTCGTCCACCGCAAGCTCGTCATCAGTGCTCGTGTCGTCTGCGTGATCATCACCCTCTTTCTCGCAGGCGTCACCGCCCCCGCGCCTACGTCACCGAGCTTGGCGCCGGGGTGGCACGTCTGCATGCCGCGCTCGGCGAGTAGTTTTGTGTGGCTTGTGCTGTAGTCTCGTTGTTTGTACCATACGCGCTTTTTTATTACCGTCCCGCTTTGCATACTGCACATGTGTACAACCCAATACCACAGCTTAGTTAGTCTGTCACTAGTACACAGACATATGAATGCCCCAAGCAGGCACGCGTGTTCACGCCACCTACCCACTTCGAGAAGTCCCATCACGCACTCGCACGGAACCACCACTTAGCTGCCCTCTGGAAGGCGGCGAGATGAGCTTCACGTTAGACATACAACATCCGCGTCAATCTGCATGGTACCACATACAACATGCGCGACTTAGCATATTTTCAATTTCCAAGCTCCCATGAGATGGTACGCATGGAATGATGAACAAACTATCCGGGTCACGCGCCAGCTCAAACCGCTGATCTCTTAATCATACAGTCTCTATGGCTAGCGGCGTGTCGCTCTGTACGATACATTGGCTGTCGGCGCTTTTCTCGTCGCAATACTCATTCTCGGCGGTGCACTGTTGCGCACGGCCCGCAGCACGAACAGGAGCGGTTGCGTCAGACACTGCACCCTGACGAGTTGCTTGTTTGAAAACTGTCCCGCGGCTTCTTCGCGGATGCGTCGCCCTGTCGCGACCTAACATGTTGACAGGTACAACTTCAGACACCACTTTGATGTTGTATGTACAACATCCCAAACATGCCAACGCACCAGTGCTCACACGCCCGCCGCTCCCGCATCCCCCTGACCGATGCGCTGTTCGCCTCGTTCGGCCCGTGGCCATCGCCAGGATCGACATGACGATAGCGCTTGCAGACGACACCTTCATCGTATCGATCGCGTACGAGATGTTGTCGCCTTCGTCGGCGAGTCGTTTGCGAGCGCCTTCTCCTCCATTCCGCTGCGAGCCACTGTCCGCACTTCCAACCTACCCGCTCACCTTCTCGCTCGCCGTCTCGTTCGCCTTCGTCGCCTGCGAAATCAACGTAGCGTCCTTGTCGTGACCACACGACGCGTGCTGCCCGCTTCTCTCAATTTGCTGACCGCTTACCTTGCTTCCCTTGTCTTCTTCTTGATGTGTCAAATAGGTGGGATCTTGGGAACTGCTCCGTGCGCGCACGCCACTCAAACTGTTTCTCACTGGGACCTTTTTTCGTACACACCAGTCACTTCTCCTTGAGCCTCTTTTTTCACAGTCAAACTTAACCCTGTGCATTTGGAGAGAATCGTTGATATGGCCGTTTTCGTGCAAAACCGCGTTTGACTTGGAGTTTGCATTTACTGTTATGGCACGTTTTACGTAAACATGTCAACTTTTCCAGCGTGTTTGCCGTTACAACATCGGGGAAGGGAGGTTACTCTGTAGAATACAGAATATGGTACTAATAGTATCCCCACCAATCTCGCTAAACTCCACGCTAAACAGCTTTGGCGGAATTTACAATTTCGCGTGGAAATACATCCTCCACACCAATCACGCCAATTATAAATTGAGCAAATCGTCACGCCAAATTTGGCGTGTTCACGCCAAACAGGGGGCTATATAGCGTGTCTCCACCAAATATGGCGTGATGAAAACATCTTTGTTTTTGTATGAAGTCGATTTTAGCGACCACAATCGAGAAAAGCACGCACAAATGAAGCACAATCAACTTCACACATGCATATCTACCAGTACGAAGTAGAGATAGCGCTCGTACTGAACATGTATGTCGCCAAGACCGACCAGAAGAACAGCACCTTCTGGATGAGGCTCACTTTTAGAAGGTTTGTCAGCTCGATGCCATCGTTATCCCCACGCGCAGCATGTAACTCAAGCATGCGTTGCATTACGGGGTTTGCATACAGTATTTTGACTTTTGGTTGATTTTGGCGAGATTGGTGCAGAATCGTCTCTGTAAATTGTAATTTCGTTTCCTGGAGCTGTACATTTCACGCAAAATAGGGTTTAGGGTGACCAATTTGGGGAAACCGGTGGGGATGCTCCAAAGGGTTAATTTCCCCAATTTTGATCATATCGCCTTCGAATATGACAAATATTTTGCGGTACTCTTGTTGAGCACTGCATCAGAGTTCCACTGTTGACGACTGTGACGAGAGTACTCTGGATTTTAATCCAGAGTTACTCCGGGATCCCAGAGATCCTAGTGTCTAGCAAAAACATATACACTGTATAATTTTATACTTGGATCGCCAACGGACTTGAATTTAACTCGTTTAATTTGTTTTTCGTTTTTAGATGATATTGATCAATTGGTGAATAGTACAAACACTGTTAAAAACGATTTCTGCTCGTGCAACATCATGTGAAAAATGTTGCGCGAGGGACAGACAGTCGACATTCGCTTTTTAAATATTATATTTTTACGGATATAGAATCTGGTAGGCCTAAACTAAAAAAGTGCCACAGGCGCCGACGGGACTGACCTACCGACCCCCGCAACGTCGGGTCGGAGTCATCTCGAGCAACGATCTTGAGGACATGCTGCTCTTGTTCGGCAACTGTGTGTGATTTTGAATTGTCAGTAACCATACGTTCAAAATCCAGAGCTTTCCGCGCTAGGCGCGGCACTCAGTCTATCAACGGCGCCCTCACTTTGAAGACGATGGGTAATTGGGCCAACATCCTGTCAACCCTATTTTCTTCAGGCGACATTCGGGGAACATTCGTCAACCTTATTCTGACGGTGGGAGGGGCTGGGAAGACATCCAAAATGTAAACTACTCGAGCGATCAACGGCTCGGAAGACTACAAGTAAATTTCAAAATCGCCTCCTCGACTGAGGGAAAATATCCGCACTAATAAATATATCTGAGCTCCGCCACAGTTTGCCGATTCGCGGTCGGCCAACTGCAACTTCTTCAAACGAAAATCTTCAAAGTCAGAGATGAACGAGCTCAATCGCGGTAGCAGCGCAGGCGACGCGCGAGTTCACAACGTACCTCGAGCCACCAGCGACGAGGACGCACTTGGAAAGAAGCTGCTATGGTCGCCCATTCACTCGCTCGAGGCACTGGATGCAAAGCTCGAAGAGCTCGAGGAGCAGCTTGCCAAGGTGGTGGAGATCCACTAGAGTATCCGAGCCGACATTGCGTATGAGCTGAACTGCGCTGCAACCACTGCAAACGAGAACAATGTGATGGAGCCGAAGACGGAGATGAAGACATTCGCTAGGTATTTCAACAAGGCGGTACGATACATGCTGTAGTAGGAGCCAACCTAAGCAATGGCGAAGAATGCGTCCAACTCCTCTGTCGTTCGTGCTACTTCTGGATGTGCAGTGCCACGCTCGCCCTGTGTCTTGACCCTGATAAGCACAGCGTCTCTCAGGGAATGCGCAGTCGGAACTGGTGCAGTTGAGCCTTGGTAAGCGTCGGCTACGTCCAGTAGCTCCTTCTAAGGTTGCTGTAGTTTTGCACCATCCAGCTTGTCTGGGCGACACAGAAGACACCGCAGTTGTATCCACCCTGCTGCTTCGGCTTCGACAACGAGATGATGGAGACTCTGCCGCCGATGACGTCGTCCGGGTAGTCGCTTCGTCACCAACGATGAATCAGCGGAAGAACGTAGGAGTCCCATGTTTGGAGAAGCGTGGTCTGGTAACATGCGATGGCGAGGGGGTCGTACATTCACACGACCAGTGCGTACATTGGGCCAAAGAGTTCAACGTACATGATCGGCCAGTGGACGTTGTTGATGTTGACTGTAACATCGACGAGGCGCGTCTTGCGCAGGTTCGTTTTTGGCAGCGTCTGCTTTCTCTTCTTGACTGCTAGCGAGTCGAGGATGCATACGCAATCGAGCCCAAGGCATACTTTGTGAAGAGCGAACATTACTGTGATGTCGCTCAGGAACGTGTCGCCAGCGAGATGCCCAATGACCGCGCTCATTGAGCACTCAAACTGCTCGTTCCGCACCAGCGCGCCGTGGACGGGTCCTGTGAGGAACACGCGCAACAACGCGCTGTGTGCAAAAACCTTTTCGATCTCTGCAGCCATGATGGTCGGTGCAGGATCGGGTGCTCGGGAGAGTAGGAGTGTGTCGCGCATGGAGTTGTTCACCCAGCCACGCTTGATCCATTCGAGATCAGATTAGTGCTGGCGTGCGACTGCTAGGAGGTCGTAGTACTCCTCCACCGCGGCAAGATACGATCTGGGTATATGAACATGACGCGTTAGAAGAGAGAGCAGCACGTGTTAAAAGGAAATACCGGCGGCGAGCGTACCGTAAGACTAGAATTTGTTTGTCACCAAGCGACACCACGAGCACCTTGTGTGTGCTGGTTCTTGAGTCGGGCGACGACCCGGACAGCATCTCGCAGTCGTCGGCTGCGTGTTCGTCAACAAGCGCGTGAGCAGGCGCCGTGCGAACACTGCTGGAATCACACGGCAATACTCGGCAGAGCTAGCTGCCGCAGCTCGCACGACGAGCTTTGTTGTGAGCGAGCACGATGCGTACGATGGGGAGTCGAGCTGCACTGGGTACGCGTCGAGACTTGCCCGGACCGTCTTGATATCCTTGTAAAAGCAAGCCCAATCGAGGAGTCACCAAAGGCTCACTGGGCGCGCAGCAGCGAGACGCTCGTCACGAACTTGGTAGCGCAACCTTGAGTGCTTGCCTTTGCCGCGCCGAAGATTGCCAGCTTGCTTGATTGGGGCAGATGCAGCCTGCTCGTTCGAAGAAGCGGGCGGAGCTTCTGCAGCCTGAACTCGAGAAACAGCTTTCTCGTGGAAGGTCTCCTGCTCGAGGTCAGCAGACAAGCCAGGTAGACGCGACTGCTCCACGAGCACATCCTCATCCTCGTTCTGCTCTGTCTCGGCGGCTGCGTTGTGTGCTTGGTGTTCATCAACGGCTGGGTCTCTTGTAGCGTATCGCGCTGGCAAGCTGGGACCAGCAACCTTACTCGAGATGTGAGCAACCTTACTCTCGTCGATTGTAGCCGGCGTTGGCATCGCTTCCGGTACGCTGAGATCCTTGCGCCGCTTGTTGGAGTGGCTGTCGCTCATGCCGCGGCTTCCTGGGGTGAACTCTTTCGTCTCGCAGTCGGGCGTAATCGCCTCGTAGCCAAGCGTTGTGCCGTCGACCCGAGCTGGCGACATCTCTCCACCATCCTCATGGCTCACTTAAGATGTAGCCGTCGTGTTCCACGCCGTGGTCATGTGCTCGATAGCTGACTCCAACACTCGGATGCGTGAGGGAAACTTGAGCGGCGGATGCGCTTGAGCATCTCGACTAGCGGTTCCAGACGTGCCTGGGAGATGTTGAACTTCTCGCAGTCCGACAAAACAGCATGGGTGTTCACCGCGCCGCGAGGCACGGGGATGTACTTGACGTTGGCGGGCTGGGTCGAATGCACAACCGGGCGGCTGACGTTTGGGTCTGGTACCTCCATGTCGAGCCCCTGGAGGAAGCTGATTGTAGATTTGCACAGTGGCAAGCGATTGTGCTTCATCCATCACCCATCGAATTGCGATCGCTTCTGCCGGGGGCTAGGCAAGCCGAAGGTACCGCAGACATGCGAGCACTAGATGACGGCAAGGCAGACGCATTGTCGTAAAGCGCGCACAGGTACACGACCACGTCTTGCAATTCGCCGTCGAGACTCGTCCGTGCTGGTCCACGAGCATGTACACCTTCTCTGCGCTGGTTTCGCCTTTAGCAAGCCTCATCCAGTCACCGCCGACGGCAGCAAGATCATACCCCTCGCGAACAAACTTGAATGCAAAGCCGCTCAGTCGGCATTGCACGGCGTCCAGGAAGCGCAGATGCGAACTCGGACTGCGCGAGCGTACTTCAAAAGCGCCAGGGATTTCTGGTACGCGTTGAGCTCGCGCAGCGAGTGCTGCCAGATACCCCGAACACAGTTGTGGAGCGAGTTTTTCTTGCCGAGAACAAGCTTCAACTGATTCCACGAGCTCTCAATACGGTTAGTGGTCGTGTTGCCGACTGTGAAGTGCTGGTCGCGACCCGCGGTGTACCACATGTCTGCGCATGAGAGCCAGTTCTTTTGGACGTACTTCAGGAACCGCGGTGCGACTTGCTGAGCTGCATCCTCGAACTCGTCCTTGCGTCAGTTGAACTCGGTCGCGTCGCGCGCGCGAAGCATCTGCCTGAACTTGTTCTCCATCCGGATCTGTACCGCCGCGCTCACGCGGTCTTTCCCGTGCTCAGAACGTGGCGAACGTACTTCATTGCATGGAACTGACAAAGCCAGAACCTGTACAGCGCGCGCGTCAGTATTAGCACACATGCTCTGGCATTGCACCACGTAGAGCTACGATGAATATAGAGAGCCTGTCTATCATCGTGGAGATCACTGAACAGGAGCTGGTCCGCGGCGACAGCCATACTTCAGCGAACGCCGTCTTGAGCACGCTCCACTCAGTGAAGTCTTTGTTTACGACATAGACTTCGACCCGTGTCCATGCGGGGTTGACGTTCTTGAGATGCTCGACGACGGCAGCCAGCTTCAGCACTCGCTGGCCAAGGCAAAGGAAGTCCGCGACAGAGATGCCGCGACCAGTTGGGGTCGTCACCACCAGTGAGCCTGTCGGGACATAGTGAAATCAAGTCAATGGTAAGGTACCACATGCAGCTACTCTGCCAGATGACGCACCGATGTTGCGACTGAGAACCGTGGCGATCTTGCTCGCCGGAGCGCTTGCCTCAACCATCGCGTCCAGCTGTTGCAGTACTTCCTCATCTTCAATCATGTAGCTGGTAAGGTAGGACGACATGATCTCATTGGACAGCAGGTGCTTGTGCACGTGGTACTGCATCGGCATGTCAGAGTGAGTAAGCGAGACCAAACACAAGCAAACACACGTTCGCGCGTACCTGGTTGAACACGAAAATTTTCACTTGATGTGGCCGGCGACGCGCACAGGTACCGCTTGAGCTGAGAGTCGAGCGCCACAGTCCAGAATGCGAATGGCATTCTTGTGGCGTTCTCCTTTGTCACGAGACGCTTGCATATAGCCGTGCGTGCAGCGTAGGAGCTTCTGTGCGTACTCGAAGCGCGCCGAGACCGGTGGGCGTCCCTTGCTTCATATCATCACAAGTACAGAACAAGGTTGCTGGTCAACTTTCGTTCATTCATTGACTTTTGTTATGGCTAGAACGTACGTTATGTTCAAGAACGCCTCGTTCCAGACGTCCGTACGCGTCAAGGCGCGAACGCGGAAGCACAGGAAGTACTTGCCGCAAAACGCCTCCCACGCATCGTCAAACTCGTGCCAGGTGTCGTAGAACACCGGCGAGAACAGAGGCGTCATGTCTTCGTGCTTGGGCACAGTGTCGGCGATGATATGCCACTCTTTCGCTTTTGCGGCTTCTTTTCTGCTTGCCACCACACATGCACACTTCCGAAGAGTTAGTCTTGAACAACCAACACGCGATTCGATAAATACACAAGTATTTGCGTACCGACGGCCTCTTGGGTGTACGCGACGAGGTGTCTACACGCGGCGCCAACTCCACGATCTCCGGCTCCGAGCCCTCGAAATCGTCATCCAAGTCCTCGACAGGTTCAAAGTCGCTTTCCGACGACGACTGCGACCCAGACTCATCCATGTACCGGGACCGGCGCTTCGATATCTTCATTCTGCGCGAGCCTGCACACAACACGAAACGCACACATGCGCACAATTCGAGGTCAGCGGCTGCCAAATCTAGCACTTACAGGTACTCGAGTGTGCACTCACCCTCAGCACGTCGAGCACTTCCGATGCGAACGACCCCACTCTTCTTGGAGCGAAGCGTTTTCGCCGTCACCTTCATCCGTCGCGTCGAGCCTTCCCGCAAAGCACGCACACAAACGCGCGAGGCGCAGTCAATATCGGCAAAAGAGCATTCGTCAGCTTCTCAGCTTCACTCTGCTCGCACCTTCTTCACGCCGAGCTTGTCCGCTTCCCACGAATCGCTGATTCATCGCCATCACTATATCGTTCGCCACATCGACATGTTCTGGTTAGGCGGACAAACACACACGTCACCAGTTCGGCTGTACCCTCGCGTATCACGCATTCGGCGTCACATACCTTGCTTGTTACTCGCTTCGCAAATCTTGAAATGAGCCTCAAATCTCAAAATGAGGGAGGCGTCCAGGAGCCACCAATTTGCTCGTACTTAAATGAATTACCGCACTTAGGACGACTTGTGCAATGCACGAAGAAATCTACTGCTCCCAAATATTGCATTCTTACACTCCTGGACAAGTCTGTTCGGCCACCCCTAAGAGCCTTCATAACTCAGTCAGTTTTGATGCTCTGGTCTTGCTGTGTAGATAAATTTAGGACGGTCCTTCTGCCCATGTACCAATAATCAAAAAGAGGATATTCTTATACATACGCTACGTGAATTACCCGTGTATCATGCATGTTTATATCCTGGCTGAAACAGACAACAGAACTCGGTCAAATCGTCGCGAAACCCTTCCAACTCGATCTTAGTTTACACTTCTGCGAGAAGATTGCCACGTTGAAATTCGCTTTCGCGAACTTAAGCAGTGATTCGCTCGACTTACGAACTTAAGAGTTCGTTACATGGTACGTGTACGCTGGTCAGTTCAAAGCACGTGCTCTGTTGAAGCCCACGAGAACACCAACAGCAACGCTTTGTCATGGACGGTACTAGGGAGTATGGGGACAACTGCACAGAGCGTGGACAAGCGAGAGAGAGCGGCGAAGAGTCATTGCAAGCCGACGAGCGCGCTCTCAGCGGCAGTACACGGTATGTGTACTGCGTGTTCCATGCATGAACACGCAGCTCTGTAGTCGGCAGAGAGCTCACTAACAGTATCACCTCGCTTGAAACAGCAGCAGCGGCTATGCAGACGAAGGTATAGAGATAGAGAGAGGGGCGACAGAGGCGAGAGAGCCGCCGGCAGCGAAGCAGCACGCTTAAAAACTGGTACATGGGTGGTACATGTACCCATGTACCAGTACATGTATCCGGCCGAGATGACTGAGTCGATGTCATGCTGCCACTGACCGGCTGCAGCGGCTGTGACGACGACTGCCGAGCGAGACAGCAGCAACGAGTCATACACTGCCACAGTGCCAGGTGAGTACTACTCATGGGAAGCCAGCGCACATCCCAATAGAACGAAAGAGGTCATGTGCTTCTCATTCACACAACCTGACATTCACCCTGATGTAGCTCACGCACGCTCACTCACTTGGCTGCCACGCTCTGCTGCCTCGTCTCACTCCTACAACTGCATCAGCTCCGTTCTTCCCACATCAGCTGCCGCCATCGCAGGCGCGAGGATGAACCGCACAAGGCGGTACCGAAGCGCCGTCGCACCTCGCTCGGAGGAGTCCGTGGACACCGTCGCATCCGCCGCCCGCCAGAACTTGAGGCAGACGTAGAATCCACAGCTGTGTCCGTCGAACTGCAGCGGTGAGTTGAGAGAGACGATCTCGAACGCTGGTGACGACAACTGCGCCAGCTGCCAGCCAATCTTGCCGATCTTGTTCCGGAAGAGCGCGCTGTTCATCGAGTCGTAGATCACGACTCGGCGCACGACTGTGTCCACCACTGCGCAGCACCAGTGCGTGTTGGACATGTTGATTGGCAAGAGTAGGAACCGAACGCCGGTCTTGGTGAGCGCCTGCGAGACACGAAGCAGGAGATGGGGGTCGAGCTCTTGAGTCCGTGCGCGCTCGCCGGTTTTGTGTGCCGCCACAACGCCGATGTACCGCACAACCGTGTGCTCTTGCTTCAGTCACTCGCAGAAGGCACCGATGAGTGAGTCGTCGAACCACCGTAGAGGTGCTGCGCGATACACGGAAGAGTATGCGTGGTCGGTCGCCAGTCCATGTATCAGACCTGCAG
>JAASGD010000773.1:0-16751 GCA_023334115.1 Globisporangium megalacanthum | reverse complement strand
AGAGTTCAATCACACACACTTGTGGCACAAATCGGGTTGTGGAACATCGTTTTCAGGGACCAAAGTTTGCATACTGAAATCAAGGCAAATTAATTACTTTTCATTTTTCGCCCGCAAGAACACAAGAACGCACAAAATGTGGCCTGATTCACAATTTCCATACATTATGAGTTTTTGTACAAGCACGTTGCTATTTGATGAGGTTTCAACACCATTTATGAGTTTTCAAAACCAATTCTAAACCGTTAAATACATTTAAAAAAATGTTAAAAACATAACAATAGCCTGTTTGTAACCGAAAATTCGTTATTAACTGTTCTCGACGTGTGTTCCACGTTGGGTCACACTGATAAATCTAGTTTCCCTTTGTGGTGCTCTAACTGTGTGATGTCTGTACATTTCATCATTTATTTCGCAATACAATCAGCAGTAAACATACCTATAAAATCTAATGGAATCTTTAATATTTTCAACTTGTAGTGATTCCGCTCGGTTTTGGGTTACTATACCACATTCGTGCTACTACACCTCTTCAACTGCATGTCATGGTCTAAAATTCCACTGTAATACATTAAACAAACGCAATTATCTACGCATTGTGATATGCTCTAATTTCATAATCAATATGTGATGTTGACCGACGCTCGGGTCACCTTCAGCATAATCCACTTGATTGAAGTTTGCTATATGGAAAATAGCAGAGTGATAATGAATCGCTGTTGTGGAGGTGAATTTGGCTAACCCAGCTTGGAGACCGCACCACAGCTGAAATTGCACTGAGACATCACAGCAGGGCTTCCGATTACCTAGGATAATCTAACCGCTATAACAACGCACGATTACGAAACCGCGTACTAGATTTCGCTTGTGCACGATCGTGGGGCCGAACTGAGCGAGTCATCTGGTCATTTGTATACAACGCCACTCCTTCGCGAACGTAAGCGCTGTAGTCGGTGTTCTCAGTGTCGGTTGTATCTGTGTCACCGCGGAACATTTCGGTCGACACACCTTAGCGTTTACTCTCAACAGTGTACGATAGATATTCATGACCATCACTATCGATCAGGTAGAGTTTTGCACTGTAATTCAGCAGCTCAACGATCTGTGACGCGGTTCCGCGTTGTGGTGTCTAGCGGAAAGCTGTTCTACCACCGTTGTCCATGGCATCATTGTAGCGTCGATATCAATGGGTTTTTTTAATTCCAGTCGACTAGCCATCCTTGCGTGTATTCACGAAGTTGCAAGAACTAATAGACGGCGAACAGCGACGTGCGCTTAGCTGTCGCTGTCGTTGCATTACTGCCACCATCAAAAGATACGCACTCAGGGCCATGCCATTCGATCATGTCGTGGAGCACAGTGATTACAAACCCATGCTCCCCAGCATGTGATATATCAGTACGTCCGTTCTTGCCTATCCCTCTGAAGTTGGCGCCGCAAAAGATAAGCTCAACGATGACATCAGGCGGTTGAGAGGAACAACCCGATTTGGGTTGGGTTTTATACACCTCAATATTGATGCCGTTGCCAACGACATCGACGATGATCTCGACAACGCTGGGCGACGCGGCGCCAAGAAGTGGGCTACAAAGCTCGCCATGTGCATCGTTGACCAGCACTAAATGAAAAACTCGTTAGCAGACGGCAATGCCGTCACCGGATGTGCAGCGCCAGAGGGCGTAGCCTGGTCAGTTGACCACGCTTGAGGGCACCTATAGTTGCTAAAACATGGAGGTCGCCTACGTCCCACAATACTGCCGTGCTTTGCAATACATGCCGTGGGCGTCCATCTGGCAACATGTCCAGTCACCCTGTAGAGTCTCGCGCTCCTCTTTAGCATCAAGCGGTGGCGTTTCGGCTTTCGGCGTCGACGCTACATTTATTTTTGCTTATCCGTCTCCCAATGACTGGATGGTTTTGAGGCGATCTCTAATAGATCCAGTTCTTCCAAATACAGTGAGACAGATTATATGATAATTGATCTGCCAGAAGAGCTTATCTCCTTTATTATTAAATTTTGATAGCATGCCACTAATCTCCCACAGAAAGAACCACGACCAAAAGATACATATAGAATTTAAGAGCTTCTCCAGGCACATAAATTGCTTCTCTGGGCACGATATTGCGAATTATATTCCGAGATAGGAACTTGAGTAATTTTGTCCATGTCTAGTGTCTAATCGGGGTTTCATTCACGCAATTTGTGTGTTTGTTATTGCTTGCTCACTCGTCAAATTGCATAGTATTTTTTTAGTGCTAAGGTCGTTCAGATCGTTCATGCTTCTGATATAACGCATCTTTCTCCACAACGCGAGGAGCCGTGAGGGGGGAACAACACACTACTCCGTTCCGTAATGAGTGAGCATTTCCAATATTGCTTGTTCTAAAATAAATGAACAATTGTTATCTGGGCTTTCATTTAGTATGGTGAGGGGCAAATATCATCTAGCCACAACCAACAGTGTTGCGGAGTACCTTGAGTTGCTCCACAGTATCCGCGCGCCTTCCACGCAAAACGCAAACCACTCTATGTCATTATGGAGGCAATCGCACACATCGCGAGCCGAGGAACGCACTTCTAGCAGGGACAGAACAGCAAGTTTCGTGGCTTGTCGTCGGTATCGATCTCAGAAGCTTGAATCATCTCTACCGTCATGCAAACTGTATGGTTGACCATGCGGTAAGCCAAGCGGTGAAGAGCAGACGTCCGACTCAATACAGGCTCCGAACCGACCGGGCGGCCGTGTTTAAAATCAAAAAGCAAACGCACAACGGCGTCAACCACTGGCTGAATCACAACCCGACCGCAACTCGCAAGAGGCTAGCACATTTTACCGCGCAGCGGGCTCAACCCCGCAGCAAGCGTCCGCGCTATAGTAAGTCAAACTGAAACGCGACCTTCTGATGACTCTACATAGACATATTAGCTGGAAGGTGGAGATTGAGCCTCTCAGGACGTAAACTATCGTAACTCACACACCACCAGATACAATCTGAGGGGGCGTAATGACAAGCGAAATCCAATCTAGTGCAGAAATTTGATAAGCAAGGCTCTTACCCAGGTCATCGCTCCGGGATGCCGATTGTCGTCATCCCGTCCTCCCACCCCTTCGGCCTCAACTACCCATGTCCTTCAACAGTTTACCCCTTCCCGTACTTCCTTGCTCTCCTAACATCTCCCCCTCTCTGTTCGTGCATCCATTACCTCGTCTCTCTCTCTCTCTCTTTAATGGAGATAGACTTCCCCTCCAAGAGAGAAGTAAATTAAATCAGCGTTTTTCTATCCAAATGTTTACGGTCTTGGTGCATTGAAAGCCGCCGTCCGTAAAGCAGCTACTGTATTCATAATTGCAAAATAGAGGCAACAATTCCGTGTTGAGACGGACACCCGACACTGTCAAATTATGTATGTAGATAATATGTGCATTTTCGCTTGACGATGGATAAGATGAATGGAGGTCATTATTTAGAAAACCCTGTATGTTACATAGCAATAATAAGCGCTCACTTGGTACGGAACGTTTTGCGAACTTTTTATCGATTGTATGGTCGTACACCAAAAATAACATCAATTTAACTTAGTTTGTATTGAGTTTTTTGGCGCTATTACTTGACTAGCATCGAAATTTACGTTTTTTCGTTTTGAATTTTTAGAATGTCCTAATATGTAAAAATCTTTCGGTTTCCCACCGACGTGACGTAGGGAACAGCATAATAAATATCACAATCTAATTCTTTTTTTTGATAAAGCTGTTATGTGAAATGAGAGTGGCTCTATAAACTTAATCATCACTGTTGTGAAAGGTTGTTTTCGTTGTCTATCTACACGTTTTGACAGCCTCTGTAACAACCAAATATCACACCCTCTACAAGGGGTAAAATCCAAAATCATTTCTGTAAGAGGCAATGCTTTTTGTTGGATTTTATTGGGGCTACTGACAAAAAGAGAGAGAAATAAAAAAAGAGAGAGTGATAGATTGTCAGTGAGTAAGAGAGAGATAGAGAGAGGGAGAGAGAGAGTGCGCGAGAGAGTGAAAGAGATTAAGAGAGAGAGTGTGTCATAGAGACTGAGTGAGAGAGAGAAAGTGTGTAAGAGATAGTGTGTAGAGAAAGAGACGCGAGGTGAGTGAGTGTAGGAAAGAGAGAGAGGGACGAGAAGCCGAGTTGAGAAGGTCGGAGAACGGGGGATTAAAATCGGAGTTGGAACGGGGGAGACAGTGTTGCAGCGTTGGATATTGTACAGTACATTGATGGACGGATGACGGGAGTATGGAGGGGTATAGGAAAAGAGGACGAGAGGACGGGAGGACTGGAGGACAGGCAGAGGATGCTCAGCTCTCCGGGGCGAAGACCCGGACAAGAGCCTTGTAGAGCCATATTTCGGTTGCTCCCGGGATCAATGAGAGCCACACTTGATCGTCACAGTGGCCGAACTTATTCTCAGCTCCTGCACACAAAAGACCAGTCAAGTAAGGATTTGAGGTATGTCGAGTTGTCACATGCACATTTTTCATAGCGATAGTAATTTTTACGCTCATTACACAATTTCACGGGGATTTCATCCATTTGCTCAATGAATTTCAGACAATGCGCACTCGAAATCAGAATATTCGGTAAGATGATAATTGAAAAAAGCAAAACTCCCGCGAGTAATACTCAACATCCTACTGGCATGTCGTTAATGTTGAGTGCCATTTAGTGAAAAGGAAGCGTATGACCGTACGCGCGCCATCAAAGCTCAGTTGCCACGACTTCTTCAAACATAGAACCGGCAGCTGGCTGGAGGTACTTCGAGCGGTGTTCTGAATTCGTAGATTTGGCGGCACACGAAGGATGGCCGCCCTGTTCTGGCCAAGAAATCTGTGCAAGTGGCTCTTGCACGCTGAAAATACGTTCTCGATAGGGCTCAGGATTGGTGAATGCAGTCCAAGTCGCATCACCTACGCCTCGTGAAACATGTCTCATCTTCGTCAAATACAACCTCTGCCAAAGCATGGCATGGCGCGTTGTCGATCACAAACGAGACGCCACGAAGCGATGTTGACTGGTTGATGTGCGTGAAAGCACGACGAACGAAATCGTTGCACGCCATTGCGTCAACCGAGCCGAATCGCGACTCCAGATGATTCCGGTGCTGGATATCACCGCAACCAAGCGGATATTCCGCCCTTTGCCTGTGACGTTTGTCTGGACAGCTCTACGACCGCGCGCGCTCCAACCACAGCCACGAGAGCACCATAGGCTAAAATTAGCCTCGTTCGTATAGAATATCTTTTACTGATTCGTGAGCGCAGCGTAGAAGTTGATGACGTAGTCGCGCCTCTTCTGCGTTCTCGCAAGCGTGTTGCCGTAGTCCACTTCGCGGTGGATTTTCTTGAGCGTGAATGCATGTCTGTCCAGCGCACGGCGAACAGCCTCGCGGTGGAGAGTGACTCCAAAACGGTCATTCACCAGGTCCCCCATCTCTTGGAGCGTCAAGTTGCAGTTGAGTGCCAGCTCGGACCCGAGCAGCTCCACGTGCGCCGGCTGGACGTTCTTCTCAGCTCCGCCTCTTGGCTTCGGGGTCCCACTCCAGTCACCTGACGTCCTTGCGGCCGTGACCCAGCCGTACGCGGTCTTGTGGAGCTCATCGTTGTGTTGCGCGAAGGCCTTCCAGTCTTCACCAGCCCCGGCGGCCTTTAAACGCGCTGGCGCGTGCCGATCGCGTGCTTTTGGATGTGCTCGCCATCGTGGCTGTTTCGAAGTGGTGGGTGGGCGCTCAGGGCCTCCGATATCGCGCGCGAGGCATTGCATCCTCCCGCCAATTCTGGGTTGTTAGTTCCTGTAAAAAGCGTTTTCGACTTGTTTATTGATTTAGAAGGGACGGATGATTTTTAATGCGCGTTGTCTGAAATTCATTTAGCAAATGGATGAAACTGACCCTGGAATGGTATATAGCTGTGAGAGGTGTGGAGTGACTAACGTGTAGCGCGGCTAATTAAGGTCACTCACAACGCTGGCCTGTTGTGGAGTGTGACCCGCGCTCTCAACTTCAGGGAGTTGGACAACGGCGCCGCCCATTATGGCTGATGCAACAGTGACCTTACTAGTCATTTGAGTTATACCACATTGAAATTACACCGGATGGGCTCTCCGCAGGTGTGCCTGCAAATGGGCGTGATCATTTCTTGGTCGCCGACCTCTGGGTGGTCATTAAGATCATGCCGAGCGAACTGCCATGTGTCACCTTTTCGTGCTTGCTGGTTCAATGTCGCACCACTCGTCGGCGCCGCCGAGCTAAACAACGAAAAGACAGGAAATTAGATAGCTACACACACCCTCCGATGAAAAATATTACTTTCTCACCTGTTTTTTTGTATTTCATCATGAAGTTTTAAATTGGTAACTTCGTGCATTAGCTGAGCCTCTGCTTGCTATTCCATAACCATGCGAAACTGCCTCCATAACACAAAAACAATAGTTATGCGCGAGACACACCACATATTTTATCACCGCCTCTAAACTCATTCTGGTTGTCAACCTGTTTTCGTTTTTTTGTGTCAATGTGATAATCTGATGTGGGTGCAATTAACCGCCGCTGTGAGTAAGCACGTGTTAGCTTCTGTAGCTTTGAACCAGCAACGATTCACTTGTAAACGACATCAAATTTGGGTTCTACTATTAATTACAATTTTGAATACGGACTCTACTGTTAATGAATGATACGTATCCTTTCTGTCCGATAACATATGCAGTTTGATCCAGCTGTGAAAAGAGTTCAATCAGTGGTTCTTTTGCAGGCAACTTTCGCGCTCTTTGACTGCTAACTTCCGAACCCTAAACCAACCGATACTCTAAAATTTAATACATACTGATTCTAAAGTAAAACGAAAAACGATACAAAACCGTAGTCGGGTCCTTAGGGGCGGTGCTGCTCACTAAAAACCAAAAATATATAATCCGGTCCTTAAGACCGAGGGTAGATTCAGGAAAACCTAAATCGTCCACCGGGCGGATTATAGCTTTCATTATAGAACGTATTCTCAGTGTAAGATAAAACACCAATATATGGCCGACGACCAGATCATGGCAGATGAAGCACAAGTAGCCAATCAAAAGTCGAGATTGCTGGTTTTTGCAATGCTAATTGGCTATCCTTCCAAAAGGAGCAGATTGTGGCCAGGCGATTTTCGCTGAGACTGCAATCTCAAGACGATCCCTAAATGCAATTTGGCTCTGGAGGAGTCCAGGTGAATGTGGACCCCGTTTTGCTCATATGATAGGCTCTTGGTGCGTGTAGAGCTGAGTACTGACGTCCTTTTCGAAGTGAGAGGGTTTGTTAGGAGTAGTAAGTGCAAGACAGTCACCACACACAGCTGCTTGCCAACTCGGTAGTAGCTGTAGCAATTTTGACTGGAATTTTGTATTTGTGGGGTGTTGGCCATAAACTGCTCCGCTGAAGAAATTGACTGAAATTTTCGCCACTTTCAGTCGTCTGTCAATTGGGCAGGGTTGTGATGTAAGAGTGGAGACTCACACCCAACGATAGAGCACTACAAGCTGCGTGAGTGCAAGTACTTGGTGCCGTCAGTTGGCCAACTCGCATTGATCTTTCGACTGTTTGCTTAGCTATACGATTCTCCGCCATAAATTGGTATTTTACCTTACCGCAAAAGTTCCGACTAGGTTACGTTCGGAAGAAATATACGCATTTCAAGACTCTCGAAAAGTGGATATGCTAAAAAAACGAGTTGTTCCTCTGTAACACGAAATTTGTATAAATGAGCTTATTTTATGGCGTGACATTGGCTATCACGCCCGAGCGACAACTGGCTTCTACAGGGCATATAATAACTGCTTGACTTTAATTACTCATTTGGGGAGAGTAAATTGCGATATGATATTTATTATATTTACACCTACCACCAAAGTTCGTGTTGCTTAATTTTTGGGTTGTGGGAGATTATCCAAATCAACATCTAAAGTCACGCCGTTAAATCTCGTATATTCAAGTTCCTTTTAGCGGTTGACTATATAAATTGTCGAATCCGAGCTAAGTCGCCGGCTGGTGATTTGCATTATACCGTAAACCATAGTTCTTTTTTTGCTATGACAGAAATGTTACCGAAATTGGTCGTGCGTCTAGAACTCTAAAAGGTGCTTCGCGTCATATTTTGCGTAGTACCGTATTCCTTCGCTTGTAAAGGGTACTGAGATAAAAAAACAGCTGCTCTCAAATTTGAACAAAAAGTGACATGTCATTAAAGAAAAGGTCGTCATCCAAGCAAACAGAATCGCATGCTTCTGTAGATGGAGACCTTCGAGCTCCTCGACAAGCTTGCCTCCACTTCAGCGAGCTGTCACTGAGCAACACTTGAGTGCGCTTGTCATGCACCGCGCCATAACTTCCCAGTCTGATCAGCACTTCAAAAAAATGACGCCAATCGAGCCTTCGCCAACAGCGTCCACATCGGACTCAAAAGTTTGGTTGCCAGCACCACAACAAAATGCTTGAGTATCACTGACTGTAGCAACGTCCAGTATCTACTGTAGCTCTCATCGTGAACATTAACACGATGGACACTCTGTCCGCAAGTGCAAACTTACACCGACCAGCGGCTTCGCGTGGGATAGAGGGGTAAAAATGAGCTGCAGCGACTCTGGTGTCTCCAATTAATGCGTTTTACGTGGAGCAGTTCCGTTGCTGTGGACTTCACAGTGTGAAGGCTTGGTATTTCGTGTCGAGTCTCAAGTCACTTGACTCAAGTGCGAACTTGAGTTGGCTCAAAATATTGCAAAAGAGACAGTGGATTTTATAAGTGGCAATGACCACTCTTGTCACTCGCGATCACATGATTGGCTAAAATTGAACGGGTTCTATAAGCGATGGAGGTTTCAAGCGAAGGAATACGGTATTGTACCTGATCAATCCAGCGAAGCGGCCTTAATTGTGCAAGAGAAAACAAAACAGTGAGCTTATTTCTTTATAGGGCAGAGTAGTAATATCAAACTGTGGGTTTGTCTGTTTGCCTGCCCACATACTGCACAAAAAGAAGGGTTTGCCCGTCGAAGATTATAGATCCAAGTCTGTCTTTGAAACTCATCACTATAAAAATTATGTTCATAGGATATAAAATGTTGTTCAAACCTAATCTGGGATGATACATGTATACGTCCTCGATATTCACCACGGTAACATCGCTTTAATAAAAAAACATACGATACATTTGTACTTTTCATTTCGCTGTCATAATGTTACAATTCGTGAATGGACGTAAACTATTGAAAAAATACCCAAATTAGGTCATAATGCAGAAAGAAGAATGTCTCTCTGAGCGACTTCATGATATTTTTGTTTTATACATTTAATTTTGAACCTCAGTGGGAAGTCAGTCATACAGTGCGCGACGAAAATGCTAACCACATCAGTCCTTTATCGATCAAGCCTGAACTTGCAAAGTATCCATCTCCAAGCCTCAGACATTCGCCAATGTTTTCCATTTATATTAGATCACCCTATTTGTTGAGCTATCAGGCAGGCCCTATCTCCACTGACCGCCACACGTTTTCTGGTATTCGTCTTTTTGACCGCCACTCGAACACATTTTCCGGTCGGGAACTCTTTTTCTGATTCTTCCTTTATAGAAACAATTGGTAGTGGATATACTCATCAATTAATCAAATTACATTCCGCGTTCTCGAATAAATGGCAAACTCGAGAAGGTGACTCACTCGGACAGCAATGCTTTAGTCAACGAATTCTTATTTATAAACACACAGTCTCTGAGTGAAGGATGCCAAAAATTTCCGACACAAGTACCGTAAATAACGCTGAAGTTGCAACATTGGTAAAAACAAAGCTCCTATATATTAATTCCCGATGAAGTTCGTAAGAATCTCAGCATGGTGATTTTGTAAAAGAACGTCATTCAGATAAATGCGCGTCTTTTTGTTTGATACCAGTATCAATACCAAGTATCAAGTCGAGCACGAGCAAGTTTGCATGCTCTTGTCTCGCTCTCTCCCTCCCTCTCCATACTGTATAATGCAAGCAGATCGGCTCGTACTCCGACCATGCCACCAACTTGAGGCTTTCTGGCAGCTCTCGTCGCCCACGCATTTCGCGTGTGTTACTCCTGTATGTATCTAACACCACACGGCTACAGAGAGGGCATCTCCTTTTCACAACAGTGTGACGCAGTGCTCGACCAAAGACAGAGACGACACGACACTGCATATACAGCTCCGCTAGTTTCATTTGTCTCTGGCGGCAACACCAAACGATGCCGCGACGCCGCACCACACCACCCCCACACGCTCGAATACACACATACCACGCGTCGCTCATCCCACACCAGCGCATCAGCCCACACAACATGCTCAACAACAGCGCCTCCGCCACCTTCCCCGCTTTCGCCGCAACTGCCTCAGCAGCAATCTCTGTCAGTGCCGCTACGATGACCATGGACATCCCATGCTTTCACACTATCCGATCCAGAAGCGGCGACGCTTGACGACTCGCGCAAAACAACGTGGCGCAACTGGTCATCACTGCACCGATGAGCACGCGTCCACCACGAACGCGCTGCTGGCGCGCAAGGCGCTTCCCTACCGCAGCATCAACCGCATGCAGCAGCAGCAACAACAGCACAGAGACCACCAATACCACGTACAACTCGCTCTCGTGCTACTGAGCCACGCATTCGTCGTCGTGGCGTGCACAACGATCGAGTGGAGAGCGAGAGATCTGCATGAATTTTGAGAAGTTTTTTGAAAAAAGCAAGGTGGGAGGTTGGTTGGAAAAGGGGTGTCATTTTACCTCTTCTTCGTGTAAAAACAATTTAAAAACAATGTTGCATGATCGGTGTGTGTTGCAACTTCGGCGTTATTTACGGTAAAAGGATCGTCAATTCTTATTGCAATACCACGAAAACTTGTGTGCAGATGCCATATGTTCTGGAGGCATGGACGCACGTGTTTGCAGCCTCTACAAATATCACAGGCGGCAGTATTCAAATATTACGAGATCTTGAGGACTCGAAAATTACCATTCTTGGACGCCAGTGAGTCCAGCAATTCGGATTATATGAGTTGGAAAGTGGTGTATCGTCTTGAAGCATATGGTGCGTTACATGATGTACAGTGTGCGAGTTTTGGTCACATGAACTGTGGCTGCGAATTTGCTATAAGGTGGCTTGTGCGTCCTAGTTGATATAAATTGCAGGATTTTGATATGCTGCCTGAATTTATGTACTTTCTGCTTCATTTTGGACACACAAAGTGTATTTCCGTCAAGCGGCGAACCAAAATTACAAGATTTTCGGCGTGCTGCCAGATTCTATTTTTAAATCGCCATAGCTCAGCTCATGCGCATCAGACAGAAAATGTTTTGAATGATCCTGCTTGTTTCTCAACGAGCTTTCATACGAATGTTTAACCTCGCTGATCGAAGCAGTATTCGAAGATTTTTCACATTTAAATTACTTTGTATGGGGCTTCGCCTCTTTGACTCACAGATTGGGAGTTAAACCTTATTTAACCCCTCCACTACCGATCTTGTATTATACAAGATCGGAGCAAAAATATCTTGTATTATACAAGATACAAGTTGCCCAACAATAGAAAACGGCTCGAAAAAAGCTGGCAAATAATGAAACCAAGTTATTTGGTTTCATAAAATTCAACCAAAAAATCGGTGATCTCGATCACAAGGGTATATGTGGGAGACAGCGGCATCCAATGCTACTGTCTTCGCACACAAAAAAGCGAGTGGACCTCCTTTGATCTTTCTAAAGCCGTGCTCAAGTTCAAACGGCGACAGCGACACATTTCAAGATTTGCAGCGCAGCACACACGCGTCATTCGCACCCGCAACGCAGACGCGGAGACCTCAAGCGTGAAACGATGACGCCAAGCAACCGCGGACGAAGGCGAGGGGCTGCGAGCCAAACGCGGCTCAATTTAGGCGCGATGCGGTCCATGAAAGCTTAGTGAGGAGGTGCACGAGCGCGGAGACTCAGACAGCGACGGCGAGTGTATGCGCAGGTCCGTTCGACGCAGCTGCGCCGGCAAGGATGGACAGCAACTCGAGTTCCAGCTTGAGTAGCGGCAGCTTCGCTGACAACACCACGCGAGATGTGGTGGACGAGAAGGTATGCAAGACCCGCAAGGACCTCTACGTGGTCAAAAGAACACCGTTTGGCGCAGCCCAGCGGTTCGTGGGTCGTTGTTTTACAGAGAACCAAGATGTTCATTGCGTGTGTTAGCGAGTCTGGCTTTTGCTACATATGGGAGTCACTTTATTGTGTGTCCCGGCGATCTTGTATAATACAAGATGTCACTCCCACAGCCAGCAGAGGCCACGTAGCGGGATGCAGTGAGATAGTGGTGATACGCAGCGTGCACGCGGTCTGCAACATCAGCCAACGTGTTTCTCGCAACAGCGGCAACAAACATGCGCTTTTCAACAGCAGCAGTCTAAACAGAGCTGGTTGCCGCAGTAACAATCAAGCGGGTGGTTTTGGTGAGCAAACAGCTCGGAAAATCGACCAAGTAGTGGTAAGCGGTGAGCGAGCAGGTACTTTGTTGATGAGGCCGCGAGACCGCGAGTATCACCGGTTAGACCTCGGCTCAAAGCGAAACGGATTGGAGAGACTGGCGTCAGCTTAGCGTGGTTTGCCGGCTGTGTTTGAATTACGGTTGTGTTCTCGTCTTGACTGGAACGCAAAAATTGCGTGCTGCGTGCGTGGTGTCTTTGGGCTTTGTGATTGGTCGGCACAGCGCACGTGCCCGATGTTGACATCAAGCGAGTGCACCTCTTTCGCGACGATTTTGTTTCGATTGATGACGTGTACTCTGATTACCAACACAAAAACACTGCAAACTGGTCAGTTCGGAGGAGTACCGTCGTCAAATCCTAGAAATTCATCTTGTAGTCGGCTAGACTCCGGCCAAAACAGGCAGCAACATATTGTATAGTCCATCCTCTTCTACAAGATCAAAAACTGATTTGATAAAATTGAGATGTGCTGCCGGATTTCAGGAAACCGAAGGTATACAAATCACTAGACACTTCGATCTTGTATTATACAAGATGAATTTTCTCGCCAGGCGCCAAAAAATCTTGGTAGTGGAAGTGTTAAAATTATTTTCTGAGTCTACAGGCTTAGTGTTGACAACAGTACAGACTGTTGACATATGAGAAAAGCGCGGAACGATGTCCATAACGGTTCCTTATTACAGACACTAACGATTAAAATAGTGAAAATCTGATTCAACTTGCATGTGGATCACCAGGAGATTGTTGAACAGTCAATTTCAATAACAAATTTTGAGAGATCACATCCCCAGATCGTTTGCGCAATGTCAATGCTGTTGTGGGTAGAATACTGATATCGGGTTCACCGTTCCATTGCCTAACAAAACCACAAGCTACCGCTTTTTACAGGTTTACTAGTTTACATGAAAACTTAATATACCATTCACAAGATAAAAAAATCAGCCCAAAATCAACGCAATATGCTTGTGAATGTGTACGTATAATACTTGATATCTTTTGGTTATCGAATCTAGCGAGTAGATAGCATCATTGGGCAAGGTGCAAAGGACAACCACACATCACACCCAATGAAGGACACCAATGCATTAACGTGCACGCCCTTCTAGTGCTAGTTTGAGAACAACCAATTAACGCAAATGCACTACACAGCCGTGTAATTGGTGTAATCGAATAATGCGGTGTTTTTAGCCGTCTTTCGCTCAATATACCTGGTGAGGCGACGTGTTCGTCACACCCTGTAAGTGGGGTCCGCACACACGTTGTGTCAGTGTAAGTGAGCAGCATGCATACATCGAGGTGGCCCAATACTTGCCTATCAAACGCATGCGGTTGTGATGTAGGTGGAGTGTATGGTGTCTTACCCGTTATTTTTTGTTGTAACAGTCATCGTAATACCGCTTGGCGACAATGAGCGACGACTTTTCGGCAATCCTATCGTGTCGTTTTGGAAGGGTAATTTCGTATGAGAGACTTCGTTAGCCAAGGTAAGGTGTATGAAGTCGACGTGACCACTGTCCCCCACGCATTTACCAGTAAGCTATCAAAGAATTAGTGCTATGGTGCATCAGTAACCATGTAACCGGGCGTTCCCGAGTTACGCAGCACACATAGAGAGGAAGCGTGCGAGAGCACCTTCCGCAAGGAATCCAGTCAGACGAGACGAAGAAGGAAGACTTGGAGTTCTTGGTTCCAAAAGGAGAGTGATATTTATGAGGTTCAGTGTGATTCCACCCGATTGGTGTGAATGTCTAGAGTTTGTATGTCCTACACTGAATCTAAGATACCTGAACTATGGTTGGCTCTGGGAGCTCAAATGTACTGATTGGTCTAAATTAGGAAATATTTAGCCAATGGCAAGCTCAGTCGGCGAGACTGGCTTTGAATCAATTGCGCGGACTGTTGTCCCGCAGAGCCGGGTTATAAACGATAATCTCGGCGTGTAACCCCCGTTACAAACCAGGGAATACATCTAAGATAATGAATTGTTTATAGCACAAGGGTTACTTCACAAGTTATACTGTGATGTCATCTTCTCGCAATGCATATCATTGAGGAATGGCAAAAATAGTTATACGGTAAACAACCAGCAGTTATAACCCATATTATTGCTTTTTAGAGAACCGCAGGCGAAACGTGTATATCGGAGCTAAATGATATTTGAGCAAAGCAAATCTTTTATTAAAATTTTAAGTCCAGAGACCGGAATTCCAAAAAATAAGACGAAACGTTGCGTGTGTTAAATACAGCCCTGGTCAAACCCAGCAATTTTGACAACATCGCATACTGCATTATGTAGAAACAGAAGGTGTGATGAAACAACAATTTCGTTCGTGCCAAAGTGGTGGTATAGCTGTCAAGCCACTAGATTCCAGTAGCACTTCGTTGTGCACCATGAGAACATACTAGACAGGAGAAAATCTCTTTTATGGTTACAAGTATCCATAATAGCACGAGTGATAAATCGTTTCTGTTTTCGCGGCTAAAATAGGTTCGCGGCCACTGAACAATATTATTGTCATACAGAACGACGCTAAACCACCATTTTGATGTTTTATGATAATCTCGTCTGAAGTTTTGGGGCTTGTTCTCTAACCTTAGCGGAGATCCGAGAAAACCGCAAGAAAACGAGTCGTCAAGAGCTCTCAATTCCCTGCCTTCGTTAATTGGGTCTCACAAAAAGCATTTGCCAGCACGATGAGCACCGCTCCGCGCATCCGCGCTTTACTCCCTCCTCGACTGGCGCGACCAAGACGAAAAAGAGAAGGCACCTGGCGAAGCACCTGACGACGAGGCACAATTGGAGAGCGAGGCCAGCAGCAGTAGCGAGAACAGCGACGATGGCGCGCGGAGCGAGGAGCTTGCAACAGATGCCAGCGGCAAGTTCAAGGACGAGAACGTAGAGATCAATTCGTCCGACCCCGACCCTTGTGACTTTGTTGTGGCGATCGTTCGAGCAGACAAGTGCGACGCGCGCTGCCTCGAGGGCAAGGCGAAGGATATCGAATGACTGTTGTGCTCTTTGTCGATGATGACCAAGAACGAGCGAATGGTAAGCATTAGTCGTAAACGTGCTTGCCCACGAAAAAAAGTCTTGGGTAAAATTGACAAAAAAATTCGAAAATACATGTGAAACTACTATAAATATGTTGCTCACATTTTTACGCAAAACACATTAAATTTACAAACCAGGTTATCAAATCGTATCTTAAAATATGACTGTCAGTGATTGGCTGGAAAATGCATAGCTTCTAAATGTGGCAAACATCCACTGTGAAATTTCGCCGTACACTGATCGCCTAAAAATAAAACGACCGAGAAAATAGCATAAACCAGTTAATTTTAGTCCAAATCGTGTGTGATCTACACTGCGAGTCAGTCATATCACGGCGATTTCGTGGGTGTGCTTAGTTTCTCCTTTGGACTGTCACTACATGCCGTCGACATGAAAGACTACATTGCTCAGACTGTTGCCACGATTGGTGTTGGCTTGCAAAGAAGCGCGCAACCATTTCCACTCCCCAACACAAGCATGCTATCCTAACGCGTTAATATTGATTTTGCACCGAAGCTGAGGCCAAAATGGCAACCCGCCCTAAGCTCAACTGAAAGAGTGGAGGAAGGTGCAACAACAAGTACGTATTGAAAGTCAGACATTGGCAACACTCCCGTGAACTCGATGCCCATGAAAAGCTCAAGGGGCGGTAGCTGTTCGCATCTGGGACTGAGATGCATGTCACACTGATGCTTTGACTTCGCTTTTTTGTGTCAAAAAGTAAAAAAAACACCTATATCGATATTCGACTGCCAAAATAACTTGAATAATTATGCCTCCGCGGTTTCTTTTTTCGCGCCAAAATGTCAGCCATTTGTTTGCTACATGTGATGATGTACGATTTAGCACAAACCAGGCATATTCACGTAATCGCAGTGAACTGGCTGGCTCGCAGTATAAATCACACACAAGTTAAACTAAAATTGACCAAGTTATGCTCTTTTCTAGGTCGTTTTATTTTTTGGCGAGCAGTGTACTCTTGCGTCGAAACGTTTGGGCGTTGGGATTGGTCGTTATCTCTAATTACAGCCATTTGCATTAGAGGGTATATAATCTTGCAGGGCGATGACTCGGCAAGACCCAAGTCGACATATGTTTAATTGTGTGTAGTGTCTGTCCGAACACGGATCCGTAATATCTCTCGTTCTGCAAATATAAATT